>JAQYXR010000630.1:0-69168 GCA_030545055.2 Neoaliturus tenellus
AAATTCGTCAACATTGAAAAGTACACTTTTCCCAGCATTACGTTTATCTACGGACAAACTATGGGAAGCAGCATTATTGGATTTGACTACATACAATTCAATTCCCAATGTTACAGAAGGAAAAAATAATTTACTACATTATTATGAGAGTAAAGATGAAAAAGGAAATTATTCACAATTAAAAATAATTCCATTATCTACAGGAGCATATGAAATAGACGATATAAACCAAGTATTACAAAAGAAACTTGGAGAAGAAAACATTTGTATAAAAGGTAATAATAATACATTAAAAGCAGAAATAACTTCAAAGTATTATATAGATTTTAGCTTAGACCACTCAATCGGCAATTTGCTCGGATTTTCAAAGAAGAAAGGAATTTTAGCTCCTGGAAATGATTATACTGGCGATACAACAGTAACAATATTAAAGGTGAACAGTATTGATGTAACGTGTAATATTATACACGGATCATATAGAGATGGAGTAAATCAACACATATTACATACATTTTACCCCACAGTAGCTCCTGGTTTTAAAATAGTTGAGAAGCCTCAAAACCTGATATACCTACCGTTAAACACCAGTTTCATTTCAGACATCGTACTGAACATATTGGATCAAGACGGCATTAGTGTTGACTTTAGAGGAGAAACAATAACTATACGGTTACATATCAGAGCAGCAACATAAATTCAACATGGGATTATCATTTAAACCACAACGGAAGAGTCGGGAGCTCAGTAGCTCCTCAACATTCGACGAGTTAACACCGGACAACATACGCTTCCTACAGAAGATCGGGCTAAAACTTGCCAACCATGGATATACTGGATATAGCGCAAGGACCGACATTCGACGAAACCCTATGGGAGAAGGAATATCACACTCACAACCCTTACACTTCATCAAAATTAAATAATAATGATGAAATAAGGATTCCCATTCAACAACAAGATATCTACACATTACCATGTGAAAGTTATTTATATATCGAAGGAAGAGTAACAACATTGGATGGAAAATCTGGTTCAACTGTTCCTTTTATAAATAACCCTATGGCATATCTGTTTGATGAAATTAGATATGAGATATCTGGAGTAACAGTTGATTCAACAAAAAAAGTTGGTATATCAACAACTTTGAAAGGATTGACTTCAATAACACCCCATGAAAAGAATTCTTTAATCTCGGCTGGATGGGTGACTCCTGATAAAGACACTATTACTCCTAATTCAAAAGGTTACTTTGATTTTAATGTGCCTTTACGATTGCTTTTGGGATTCGCAGAAGATTACAAGAGAATAATAATAAATGTAAAGCAAGAACTGGTACTGCTCAGATCTTCAACGAATAAGGATGTAATACAAGCGCCAAGTGGAACAAAAGATGCCGATTTGGAATGGCAACTTCAATTGGATAAAGTTGTATGGAGAGTACCACATGTCAGATTGGCAGATGAACATCGAGTATTATTATTGAAAAAATTAAAATCTGACCGTGATATTGTAATACCATTTAGAAGTTGGGAATTTCATGAATACCCCATATTGCCTCAAACAGAAAGACAAACATGGACTGTTAAAACCTCTACTTATTTAGAACGAGCAAGGTACATAATAGTCGGTTTTCAGACTAAACGAAAAGATGTTATAACTGCGCACGCTGGTCAATTTGACCATTGCAAGATAAAAAATTGCAAAGTTTTTCTAAACTCTCAGTTCTTTCCATATGACAGTTTAAATGTTTCATTTGACAAAAAACGTTATTCCATTCTATATGACATGTATGCAAGATTTCAATCGTCATATTATGGTAAGACAAATACACCACTACTATCACCAGAAGAATTTTATTCAAAAGCTCCAATTGTTGTAATCGATTGTTCAAAACAAAATGAATCTGTGAAATCTTCAAGTGTAGATATAAAAATTGAAATGGAATTTGAAGATAAAATACCAGATGGAACTTCAGCATACTGTTTAATTCTACATGACAAAATAGTTACTTACACACCGCTGACAGGAATTGTGAAGAATGTACTTTAAAAAAGATTAATACAACATCTGCACGATTTGTAAGGTTTTTACAAAAGATCAACAATATCTAGGTCATCTGCGAGTATAAAAGCGAGAAAGAAGAGCTGGAAATTCATTTCATCTTTGATTGTCGTATGGGTAACATCGTCCGCAAGATGAGTTCTGCTACATCAAGTGCTAATGAAGAAACTACACCTCTTATGGCTGACAATAGTTTGGATATAGAAAGACAAGTTGAACAGGAAATGGAAGAGTTCCTCAAGTTTAAACATAAGAAAACAGACGAAGAGGAAGTTGAAAAAGAAACGAAGAAAAGGAAAATTGAAGATAACATTCCCGCTAACATCTTAATGGAGGTATTTCTTAGAATATTTTATCCTATTTCTTCTTGTATGACAAAGACTGTGTCTGCTGGAGTAATGAAATCATTGGATTACTCTCCAACTGTTATTTTGAATCACGGATCTAAAATGGTAACCTTTACTGAATCTTCTTGGGAATCTTTTATGAAACATATACATCTTTTGGAATGCTATTTGAGTAACAATACGTTTGGAAGAAAAACAAAACTAGGTTTATTCGAATCAAATATTGAAATCGATATTGTTAAACAACGTGGTCAACAACTAGTTCGATTTAGAGATTTAACTAAATATAATATAAAAATACATTTGACAAAAGAAGAGTTTTACGCTTTAACTTGTGCTACTGGTCCTATAACAAGATATTTAAAACAGCTAATATTCTCAAGTACAATTATCAAAGATTATTTAACTGATGCATTGGATAGACAACCATATGTTCCAATCCTATACGGTCCAGTAGATACTTCAATCTTCAATAGGATCCCGCATGAAGTAGAGATGTGGAGACAGTTACACCGCAATCAAACCAACTTTAATTTAGATGAAGAAAAAAATCAAGAAAACAAGGAAAACGAATCACGTTTGAACAATCAACAATCAACAACAAATTAAAACATACAAAGAATATTGTAAGTAAGAAGAAGAAGAAGAATGTTGGAGTATAAAAGGCTGTCAATCCGCATTGACATACCAGTTGTCTACTGAACGTCATCATGGATAAACGAGTTTCATTCTCTAAGAAGACGGAAATAATGGAAGTAAAGCGAGGTATCATAGAGTTTCAGGCATTCCGTGGTAATGATGGAAATTTTATAATTAAAGAGTTAGTGGTACTAGATATGATAACATCTGTTGTTTATCATTTTTTATTTATGCCTCCTTTGCCGTTCAACAGATTAACAACCAAAGCTAAAGTAACAAACAAATGGTTGATGAAACATTTTCATAATCTAACATGGGATGAAGGTTTTATAACCTACAATATGATGCCACACATTATGAATCATTTCTGCAAAGAGTTCAAAACTATTTTTACAAGAGGATTGGAAAAAGCAAATTGGATACAAGCATATACAAACCATGAAGTGATAAATGTGCAAATGGAGAAAGATTTTTATTGCTACTTTGCTAACATCTGTATTGCATCTAAAAACTTTAAACATCGGCAGTCTCAATGTGCTTTAAAGAACGCATATCGTTTGAATGTCTATCTCCAGCAAAGTGGTGGGGGAAGCGATGGGTATAAAAGCGAGAGCGGCACTATGACAATGCATGAGTATTACTCTAACCTCCGAGGAGTCAACACCTCTGACGCGCAAGCACAAGAAGAAGAAGACGAACAATAGTAAGAAAAAATAATGGCATCGCAAACTTTTCTACAGTCGCTTGTTGATCAATTCAACAAACATTCTAAATCTACAATACTACCGACTAAGAAATGTTCAGAATTGAAAGAAGAAAAACATTACATTATTCACACTATTAAGAAGATGGAAACATCAGTTGGAGACGCCATCAATTGCACATTGAGTGAAGCACCCTACACACCTGGTGATGAACCGAAATTTCAAGTATTTCTTCCCAAACGCTTCGTTCAACTGCTGCAGAATGAAGATTTACGACTGATTCACCCCGGCGCACTCTATTTGGCATCCCACGGTCCTAGTGGAACCAACTCTACTGAACTTACACTTCATGTTATGCCTACTAGCAACTAGTCTGTAGTTTATATATACTGTTGTACATGTGTGTAACTGATTTTAAATAAATAAAAAATAAAAATGATAAAAAAATAATAAGAAAAGGCAACATATCGATAGTGTTTCTGCACTATCGATATGTTGCTTTTTTTAAAAACACGTTTGGATGACCTTGACCTAGTTTCGAGGGTATATAAAGGCCGTAATTTTCTTGAGGATCTCATCAGTCTACGACTACCTTTCGTGCTGTACACATCTCTGTTGGCTCTCCAGTTATTACGAATAACAACATGTCTCTTAAGGTTAAGTGTGCATCATATGATACCACCACCATTACAACTTTTGAAGAACTCGACGATTTTATTAATGAACTGCGAGTGTTACTTGCCGGTGGTTATCGTTTAAATATTGATGTTTACGCTAACAACATGAGGATGTTTCCTAAACAGAAGTTCTGCAACGAAGAAGTATTCGTTTCCACACAACCTTCAACTACAACACCATCTACTCAAAGTAATGTTAAGTTCCAGAAATATTACTAATGTTAAATAATATCAAGTGGTCGCTGTAGCATCTATAAAAGGACCGTGTAACCTAACAGAATCATCATTTGCTCTCCAACTGACGCAGCGAAAACAACTACTAATACCATGTTGTACAGAATGATGATTGAATTCAATGGAAAAATCTACGGAAAAGACTATCAAAGTGTAGAACAAATGACGTCCGATCTTCAAGTATTGACTAAAGAGGGATTCCAACCAAAATTAATTCTAAAATTTCCTGAAGTACATCCACTCTCCACTAAAGATCTCATCGCCATGGCTAAAGAAGAAAAAGAAAAATACAAACAAGATGTAAAGAAAGAAAAAGAAAATGAAAACTCAGTATCTTAAATAAATACATCTTACACTTGTAAGATGATCTTTTTTAAAACTCCATTTGGATGACCTTGAGATTACCCCCACCACTTTTCCTAGTCTATAAAACACGCTATCCTACACTATACAACTTCATTTCTTGCCAACACTTAGAAGCGCCAACATGGAAGAGAAGAAAAACGAGGACGCACCGCGCTACTGTTGTGAACAAAAATGCACCGATTTAGGAAGATGGATGGTAGACAGATTAGCTTGTACAAAGTGTGAATTCTTCGGATCCTGTTACTGCAAATGCAAGACAAAGCAACTACCGCCACCGGAATTGCGAACCATCAAGATTTATAAATCACGATACTTCCACACTTGCTGTCCCCAGAGGTGTATCAAATTTCATCCGGAAAAACTTGTCAATTGTCGAGAGTGCAATGCATATTATAAAGACGACTTTTGTACATGCATCATAAGTGCGTGCAAGTACAGATCAGATTGGTCTACTGATCCTGTTGAAGCTTCAGATGTATAGCTGTAGTCACTGACTGCAGCCCTTTTTTAAAACTCCATTTGATTGACCTTGAGATTACCCCCACCACTTATTTTTTACAACATATATTCTTCGGATCATTCGATACGCTTCTCATTCTTATTTCATTACTCGCACTGAGAACAACATGGATGATAAATTCATTTCCTTTCAACATTTAATTACCGACAGAGAAGAGATGGAAGAACTATTCCAAAACTTACTCACACTCATTGATAACTATCCTTTAAGATGGATCAACATCACAGTGCAATACGTCAATCCTACCAAAATATTTTCATCCTCATCATCATCTTCTGCCACCTCCATGTCTTCATCGTCGCAAAGTGCAGAGGAAGAGGAACAGACAACTAATGGTGTTAAAATTGTTGAATTAAACGACGAGGAACAAGAAATGCAAGCTCTGGTTAAATATAAATTTAATATTTAATTTACAAACATTATTAGTATTCCTAACTTAAAAATACAACTAATGGTTATCTTAGTACACCTCCTACTACCTACCCGAACGGCATTTTGCTGCGAAATGCGCTGGCCAACGATTCGCATGGGGGTATATCACCCTTCCCCCACCACGCCACCACCCCTCCACTTCCCCCACCACGCCACCACCCCTCCACTTCCCCCACCACGCCACCACCCCTCCACTTCCCCCTCCACCGCCCTTGCCCGCATATAAGCGAGCCGCTGACTGACGCTCGCCATTTGTTTCCCGACTCCCGTACGATGAACAACGATCCGCTAGCACTAATGAAATCTACTTTTGTAATTAGAACAAGACATGATTTAAAAGATATAATGGAAACTTTAGAAGATATTATAGACAAATTCCACTGCATCACTATGAATTTGGAACTTGCTTACGGTTGTCCAACATGCGATAGAGTTGAGACTGAAGATGAAGATAGTTTGCTAAAACTCACTCCTGCATCCTCCAAAACTACACCGACAGCTGACGACGACGTTTGATCGGACACACAACTGTTTTTTTTTTAAGCCCCCACCACTTTCCAGTAAATATGCCCTGTCCTCATCTTCGTTTCTCATTTCATCGCAAAACTTTCCGACCGTCAACACCGCTCCCGTTTCACCTACAGAAATTAAAACAAGCACACAAACATGATGGATGATTTTTCACTTAAAACACAATTGAAAGAGGACAGACTCAAACTAGAGATCAACAGGCTGCAATTGGAAACGGAAAATCAACAAGGGATGGTTCGCCTGCTGCAACTGTTCAAATGCGTACTGTGCATGTTGTGCGTCTACCTTCTCTTCGCCACCACCTTCGGCGTCTACCACTCCCTCACCGGTGGACAACACTCCAACACCTCTCTGCACAAGAACACGACTTTGATTTAATTTTAAAAATAAACGAAAACCTCCCGCGGCCCGGCGCCGCCCCACCCCCCTCCCCACCGAGCCCCTGCGGCTCCCACTTTTTTAAAACTCCCTCCGAATGACCTTGACCCACTTCCCAAACCCATCCATCACTGTCACCCCCACCCCCCAATTACTACCCACACCTGCCAGTTCGAACCGCATGACCTTGACTTGTCCCAGCACCGGCAAAACCACACTACTACCCACGATAAAATATTTGTACAATCTATTGTGCACACAACTTGAACATGGATTTCCCTTTACCTATGTTTGTGGCCGTGCACAGTAAATTATACGGATCAAAACAATCAGTTTATATCAAATATTATATTGGTAATCTATATCTTTATAGTATATAACAAAAAGTAACATATAAAATAAACATTAAATATAAGCAAACGTAAAAGTCTCCTTAATTCCAAACACAGGACGCCGTGCTACAAAATTGAGGTTATGAAAACAATAACAAACTTTTATCACAGCAGACACATTAAATATTGTTTAACCATGTAAATTTTAGTCTTCCGCATAAAATATTCATTGACCCAAATCTTTGAAGTGCTGTTGTAGGGTGTAACCCCGAGGGAAATCGAACTTTTAAAAGATATTCTGCAAATAGATTCATTATTCCCTTTAATTTGAGACATGAATCATGAAGATCGGTTTGGTTAAGAACTCAGAGTTACAAAAGTGTATTATATTTCCCAAAAGAAATGCATTGACCCAAAATTTTGAATTGTTGAAGGGTGTAACCGTATCCATAGTCAATGGTGTAACCCTTAGGACAATGATGCATTTAGAGGAGATTCTTCAAATCTATGCATTAATTCCCTTTAATTTGACACATAAATCATGACTATAGGTTCAGTTGTTGCTGAGAACGTAGCGATACAACCGCGTATTAAAATATAGGCTTATTACATTATTCGTTTACCAAAGTTGATTTAAAAATAAACTTTTATTGAAAACCACAAGAAAATAAAGACGATATTATTTATTTACGAATATTAACAATTTGACACTTTATTAATTACTTATTCAAGTCGTAAGCACCAATTTAACAGATAGTACATATAGATTGCTCGTATAAATTCGTAAAATTGCCATTACATTACATAACTAATCTTAATAATCTATATAAAATAATAAATAATCTTTCCTACTTTAAATATCAATTTAACAATATAATATACCTATTTTTCTTCTGGTTCTTTATTTTCAGCTTCCGCAGTGCCGTGATACCACCAATCACGTCCCTACGTCTGGCCGGCCCGCACCCGTCCGCGTCTGTCCACTGGCCCCTATTGTTTGTCGCTGATATTTACTGCTCTTATCTTATCTCATTCTTTAATCTTGTACATTTTGCCTTTTCTTCCTTTCCTAAAAATGTTCATTAGCTGTATCTTTTTAAACTTGCTTTTCTATCCAAAACAAATAATTGAAAATCTACATTGAAAATAATTTGGTTATTGCCCGATCCAAATTAAAATCACAGACATTAGAAAATTATATAGAATAATGAATAATCAATTGTCACTCAGATCAATAAAGCCACATAATAATGAATTGATTAATTTCTTGTAGGTCCCAATTACAAAACTATGTATATACAATAGGTATCTACTTGAAAGTTTTAAGGTTTCAACATAACTAAATAATGTACGTCTTGGACTTGAAAAAACCCTGTATATAAATAATATGGTATATAGGTCGATAACAGTAAGAGAATCAATTTTGTTTCCATTTTCATAATCATTCGATTTTTTGTTGTTGTTGTTGTTTAACTTTACACATTCTACTGTTTTGGTTTAAAATAGTTTGATTTTTAACATATTGATTAGAGTTATTTTGCAGTTTTTTAACACTATCGAAATTTTTTGTTTTTAAAAAGAGTTATCCGATTTTAGCTTCAAGTTAAACGAAATTCCGCGCAAAATAGTAACATGATTGCCATTTAGACTTTTATGTTACTGGTATAAAAATTAGCACGCATGGTAGAGATAAGGTTATGTGTTATACATAAAACCTATAATGCAAAATTTACTCATGGCATACAGGTTAATCCCAAAGATCGCCTATACCTTTGAAAACAGTTGGATTTTATCTGAGGTAACATGACTAGTGTTGTTCTTTAGGACCAGCAGTGATCCTATTCACACCAACAACAACAACATTAAACAAGCTAGAAGGACAGCATTATACTGGACAGAGCCGGCGGGTTGTTTAAATCACCCCCAATCACACAGGTCTTCCTTCACTGCCTTTCTACTTTATTTATGTCTCTGCAGCATGCGTCGTTAAACAAAGTGCTCGTGAAAACCACTTAGGCTTTTAAACATATATGAAAAAGGTTTCTTTTAAGTTAATAAAGTAATATTAAGTTGCAGAACAAGCGAGGGAAGAAAATTATCATTGTGTAGGTTATAAATAATTCAACAGAATATTTTTAGAAAATGTTTTTAAATATCTTCATTGGTGAATATCACTATCGTAACTCTTTAAGGCATTGGTGTTTGGTCTAATTTTTTTCTAATTATGTGGACTTTTTACTCTTTTGCACTGAAAAACCTGTTTTGTTGGAGCAAAAAAATTTATTTTGTTGCCACCGTTTTGTTGGGGTAACCAAATAAATTGGTCAAACCAACAAAACCAATGGTTTGGATCAACAAAATGGTTTTGGTTATAAAATTTGGTATTCCCAAGAAAAAATGTTTTGTTGTAGCAACAGAACTTATTTTGTTGCCCTCGTTTTGTTGAGGGAACCAAATAAATTGGTCAAACCAACAAAACCAATGGTTTAGATCAACTAAATGGGTTTGGTTATAAAATTTTGTATTCCCAACCAAATATTTTGTTTACCCACATAGCACAGAATATTTATTTCACGTCAAATAAACGTTCAACGTCAATTAGTGAGTTATTTCACATTTGGACTAACTTTTTGAGTTTTAACAAGTTCTGAACGGAGGCCGAGTAAAAAATTACTAAGTAGTAAATAAGAACCGCCATTCTCAGAGCTCCCGTCGTAGTTCAGGTGGTTAGAGCATCAGGTCAATGGATATGAGGTTTTAGGTTCGAATCCTGTCACGGGTGTATACTTTTTGATTAGTTTTATTTACATTTTTTTAATCTGGTGGTTGGCATAAATACATTAGAGAGTTTTTGCAACATACGATAAACATTACGGTGAACGCTAAACGCTATTTTTATATTGGTAAATTTATAAATACTTTGCGGTTCACTTTGTGGAACCGGATAAAATGTATAAAGTTGACCGATGATCACTTTTCAACAAGTTTTTCATAGCTTCATGCAGTATAAATAGGCAAATCAACCATAAATGAAATAGCGTTTAGCGTTTACCGTATTATTTACCGTATGTGCAAAAACTCTCTAATTCATGAATTTATATGTAAAAATAATAATTTGCAAAAACTCAGGCCAACAAAATGGTTTTGTTAATTCATCAAAATGTATCAGAATTTTGTTGAAATAACAATATAACTTTTTGTTGCAATTACAAAAAATTTTTGTTGCTTTAACCAACAATTTTTAACAAAATAATTTTGTTAGTCCAACAAAAAAAATAGTTGTCTCTATTTCAACCAAATTTTTTTGTTGGGACAACAATTTTTTTGTTACCATAACAAAACAGTTTTTTCTGTGTGATTCTCCAGAGTTAGCCAGTTTTATTCCTGACGGGTTGAATCCTAGACTCAATTTTATTGGATTATTAATAAATGACGCTTCAAGGCTAACTAAATGTAAAATTCAGACAGAAAAATTACATCGTTCCCTATCGAAACGTTCAAAGGTGTTTTAAGATCATCAACAACTATTTAAAAGAATAAATTACCGGACTACGAAGAGTGTGAAGTAATAAATTGACTCGTAGATAAAATAGACGTTTCAAAATCATTACTTCTAATAATTTGTATAAAACTATTTATGGAGTAATTATACTGTTCCTTGAGTTAACGAAGAAATATAAAAAAGAATATTTCCACCCAACTCAATATCCAAAAGTAGACTTTTATTTACTTAACTTTAAAAGTGTGGATGTGAGGTATGAAAAATTAAAATTAGAGGCCAGAGGAAGCGGCGGTGGTGGCGGCGGTGGCTGGGTGTAATTTCTTGTGATTGTTTGAATTATTTACACTTTTCAAAAGTTCCGCGCGAAGGTAGCGGGTGTCAAGTCGCGTAATCGTTGTTTATCCGTCCGAGCCGCGGCTTTGTCCGCCATCTTGGTCTTAACAAGTGGAAGTTCTTTTAATTAATGTTACTGCTTTGTTAAGTAGTAAGAAGTAGACTGTTGAATTTTAACAAATGAAAAAAGAACTTTTCGTTCCTTCAGTTAGTTTGATGAGAATAACTACCGGTAGCTTTTCGTTTTTATCTTTTTTTAGTTTGTGTCGTTAAATACTTTAAAATTTTAAAAAATTAAAAGTTATCACTTTTCATATTTTAACTCAAACCGTTTTGTCCGAAAAGTATCCTTTTCACTCAACTAAAGTCAATAGATGTTTATTAGCTAATATATTAAAATAAAATAAAAATAATAAATTTTAAAATTGAAATCCTGAAATGTTTAATGTGACATGTTTACAAATAAATATTTTTTGTTTCATATTAATTTATAATAATCAGTAATATTTTTTATACATTGTCATTTATTGATTATAGGATATCTCCTGGACGGTAACTTTACTGACCAATACAGTTACCTACGAGACGAATATCGCAAACTGCGGTAACATAATCTAATCTTTACTAAAATTTGTAATTTTAAATTATTACCGCGGAGAAACGTTGTCGACAGGAAAGTTACCCAACAGAAGGCCTCCCTTTGTCATCAAATCATACATTCTATTTATTTATTTTTTTTATTTGACCAAATCTTTTTACATTTTTGTAACTGCTTATAACTGTGGGCCTAAGATGTTGTTAGTAAATTGTTGCAAAATTAAATATATATTTTCAAAAATATCAATCATTTAGAATGTATTAAGAATTCTATACAAACACCATATAATGTCAACACCACCGTGTTTGTCCCGTTGTGGACGGACGCGCGTTTTCACGCCATGGTCATAAAGCAGGCATGCCACAGCGATGATTCAACATTGCATCACGCAGACAACTGGGCCTCATATTTTTACCGTTGCAACAAACAGACATAAACAGATGTTGAAAGTTGACACATGTTAATGAGGCTGTACAGTTGACGGGTGGACTGGTCCATGGACATCCTCGATGCGGTGCTGAAAACTCACGCCTAACTTGATGTTTCATGCTTTGTTGAAGCCGTGTATATATTTAAAAATGACACAATCATATAATAATTTATTGAAGTTCATGTTTTCGATATCATCGATGGTGTAAGAGTTAGGTTACTTTCCCAAAGCTGATCCTTGGAAGTTTTATGTGTGATACAACACGATAACAATTTATTCAATTTAGAAAAAAACCATCAAACAGTAGGTTTATAATTACTGAAAAAAAATGTAGTAGGACTCTTAATTAGAGTTTTAATTTAATAATGTCAATTAAATGTGTGGTTCGGTTCGGCGTGACTGGCCACGAAACGTCATCAGTATTGATTGACGTCATGTTACTCGGACTGACGTTGTCGATGTTTGATTTGACACGCGTCACAACGTAATCACCATTCGGGCGATCGACGCGTTGAATGTCGCGCCGCACAACTTTCAAAACTATCAAATTAGTTCTACCTTTTATCTGTGATTTAATCTACTATAATTTAATTTCGTTTTATGGGAAATTAATTATGCATAAAAGTTGCATTTGTCAGAAATGTGAATAAATTAATATAGCCTATCTTAAATATTTCTTCCGATGGACGTCAATAGGGAATACTGTAGAAAACTTCGACTGAGTCTTCGCGTAGATCATTGTATGACATAACATACCACTTTATAGGTATTTTAATTCCAAACAATATCTCACAACTGACCTAAAAAGGTGGGATATGACGGAAATCATTACATTTCATTTGTTAATGTAATATGATTAATTGACTATTTTATATCTTACGTTTTACGCTCGGTAGATGCTGCAGTTTATTTATTTTTTTTTTTTTTACAAAAATCAACATTCACAAACAAATCATCAACCTTAGAAGTGTTTATCACTACGTAGACAATTATTAAGAATTCTAAAATTTGTATTTCTTTACATATATGAGATAGTAGCTTTATTAGTTAAATTTTACATTTACTATACCGGAGTCAAGAGTATATCAGACAATCTAGCCTTTTGCAGAAAATTGGAAAAAACTATCTCATGGAGAATCCTTTTTCCAACCTATACGAGTTTACACGAGGTTTACACAGCTACCACACACAAAACCACTGAAGTGCCTACAATTATGAAGACACTTTTCACGGTTGCCCTGTCAACAAGACTGCGGCAGGGTGCGCCCTACCCATCTGCCGTGCGCGGATGCAAGGGTTTTGAATCTCCATGATTGTCGCCCCAGTTGTAAACCGATTTAAAATACTTTGGTGTCATTCTTTTCGTAATATAATTTTGTACTCCGCTATCGTCTTAAAATTTCGATATTAATTTAAATTACTAAGCAGGGTACTTGATAATAATGTTGAAATAAGCGTTTTTGTATCAAGTTTTAACGCATTAAAAACATTTTTTAAAAGAAAAATAAGACGATACACGAGTACAATATAATCTTGAGAACAAGAATCTGCAATAAGAGTGGTAAAATGTTTATAGATAACGATGCAAGAAGGGAGATGCGAAAAGTCTGCAATTTCAAAAACATCGTTATTAGACCACCGATCGATTTCGCACTGAAACCAAAAAAGCATTAAAGTAACAAAATTTAAAATCACCTGTCATATATTTTCCAAAATGTGAGTTTCCGCGTATAGCGGCAGTTAACAGTCTCGCTAGACGATTTGGCGCCAAGGTAGTGCACACCCTTAATGCATGAATGTATGTATGACGAAATGTCATACATGAGTCAGCATCCTCACGAGGTTTTCCGGAGATGAATCTTTAAGGTCAACTCAGGGACTCAAAGTTTAAAATTGGGACATCTGCAACTTCGGTAACTAATTTTAATATTGGTGTATAACATAATTTTACAACGAGTACATCTTTTGTGCCTCATATTTATTTTAAAATACATGCCTGAGAATACAATATTGTATAGAAATTAACTTCAATGTCATCAAGATGAAATGATCTTATAATATTCCCTAACCGGTTTAATTGAATGTCAACTCACCAATCACAGTTTTCGAACTTTGCTACTTTACCGTCGTTGCTATTACCTTCAAGAGGTTACCAAAAGGTTTTTGGTTGGACTTTTGTTAGAGGGTTTTTGACGGGATATGACCGAAAATCCATGCCGATTTGATATTTTTAAAACTAAATTTGGACTTCTGTTTAGATTAATTGTGGCTTTCTCCGATTGAAATCCATAAACCCCAGCCGCGCACCATGTTATGAGAAAACTTGGCCCTCGCCGGAGCGGCAGCAGGGTCGGGAGACAATTTGGAAGATATCCTCTCTGTCAGTTTCCAATTCTTGATATCTTAGTTCTCAAGATGTCTCACTTCAACATAACACGCACCTTTAATTTTCGATCGTAAAACCCAAACTAATCTAATAAATGTACAATGCCACAATAAAAGTCAAGTCGTTTTCTGTTACTTTTCGAGTTCGTTTGATGAAGTAAATGTTTTCATACATGCAAAGAAAATGTTATAAGTTTCACCTACAGTTTTATGTACTTAACTGTATGAGCCGTATCAAACCTCTATCAACATCTTTAACATCTTAGTAAGACGGCAATTTTCCTATACACGGAGTACCTAATGTGTTATTTTGAATGTATTTAACGCTTTTTTAGATTTTCATAAATTCTATGACATCTTTTTAAATATTAATAACAATTTTTGTCCTTCGAAAAAGCTAGAAAAGTAATTAGTGTTAAAAGGAAAAGAAAACTTTTCTCATCATCTAAGATAACAGAGTTCGCAAAAATTGACAAGCCTTCAAAGTCAAGTAAAATTACAGCTATTCAACGTCAATCAGGATTATTATTTTAACTGAGAGTCAATAATTAAGACTTGGGAGGATCAGGTGATTGATGGAGGAAGATAAAATGGCATTACACTGCACGACTGTGTTCAGCATTCGTGAAAAACATGTTCCTCAATGAAATCTGAAATCTTTTAAAATAGTGACGTTACAAAATAATTAGCATCTATTTAATACATTAACAAAATCTTTTAAGTTACAAAATATTTAACATATTAACAAATAAATTAATAAAAATTCGTCGTTTTGCACAATAGAAACGATTTTTTACTTTTAAATGTACTAATTATTAAAATTAATTTATAAGTGCAATAAATAAATATTTAAATTGGTATGATTTTATAAATAAGTACAAAACTTATTATTTACATAACTATCTATAGTTAATGTGGTTTTACTTGATTAGAGCAGTAAACACTTGTTTGCTTTAAAATGTAAAATTCTCCTATGTTCATTTTTTGTAAAACTAATTAAACAAATTTAATAAAATAATATACCTTGTATCAACATATAAATCCCAGGACAAAAAATTTTATAACATATATGTTTTTTATAACATATATGTTTATTTTATCAACAATATGATAAAATTTATAAAATCAATATTTGAGTCTAATTTTATTGTTTGGGGAGATTTACAAAAAGGTTTTGGAAATTAAAAAATACCCCCGTCGCAGCAGACCTGCGTACTCAGCGAATTTCCAACCAAAGAATTATTGTTTCAACATCAACGAACTTTGTGGCTATCTTATATAATTAATAATCTTTACAAGGAAATATAATATATTTAATGGCGTTATATTTCTGAGAAAATTATTTTTATTTATTAATTCATATATTAATATTTATATTGCAATAAATGACTTTTTTAACAGTAATAAAAGTGCATAATCCATGCAAAAGGAAAGATTTGTTTACAAATAACAAAACATAAACATTTCAAATTTGACAAATATGCAGAAGACAGCTGATCAGCTGATTAGGAACAGATACCTTATATCTCCATCTCTCTTGCTCCCATTATACAATTATTTTCCATGAGAATACCATGGGATTTAGCATGTAGGTTTGCTGCCATGGAGGTTTTTATCAAATCTTAATTACTCACCACCTAGTGAAGGTTCGTAAAAATTTTTATGAAGATATGTTGATAAATAAGTGATATATAACTTTTTAAAGATTTACCCATAAGAATAACATGGGAAACTTGATTTGAATTTTCTCTATAACCAGTTAAGCTATTTTAAAGATTCAAAATACTAAATTGTTTGTTTTTTAAGCTCTTTCAAATGGTTTTAGTTAAAATTGATGAATTTTGAAAATTTAGGCCCAAAAATGCCAAAAACCCATTTTTGACCCCTTTGAAACCCCATAAAACCCTGTTCCCATAACCCGACAATGCTGGTTCGTGAACTCATGAAAATAGACCTGGTCTTACACCTTCATACCAAATTTGATCAAAATCGGAGGTCCGCTTCAAAAGTTATCGGTACCACGGACACATATATATATATATATATAGATATATATATACATATATATGAAAACGAACGAACGGTGTTTTTGGCTTCTGGGGACCTCAAAATGAAAAAGTAAAGTGGTCCCGGGCTTAGGTCTTACCATGGCTACCACCGTAATAGCGTATTCCCTATAGGGAAATTCGCTAAAAAATAACATCAAACTCATTGAATCTTTTTTACAGATTTAAAGTTATTTTTGTATAAAGTAACGAATTAGCTATCCCGTCCACAATATTATTTATCATTTAAGGATTTTATGCATTTATTTTTCAATGACACTTAAATTCAATTATGCTCAATTAATTAATTGCTAAACGTCTTTGACAGTGTTGTACTATTAACTTTAGTGCTCCACAACTATTGTTATACTCGTACACTTTTGTGGCAAACTCTGGCTTTTTTACTAACTTGTAGACAGACTGATTTGCCGTTTTGATATGTTCTTTGACAAATGTATTTGATACTTAATACAGATCAATTAGCTCCTAATTAATTTTGAGTTCATATTACTCATGGCTGCCGGACTGAAATAAAAGGGTGGCTCATGCAATAATAACTTGCTGGGCTTCATAAAATAAACAAAACTACAGACAAATTTAAAAAGTAAAAAACATTAGTTTACATAAAATATATCTGTCAAACCAATGTTATTAAACCAATTTAACCCATTCCCCTTTGATGTATGATAAGCTCTTTAATAAATTTCAACTATAGTATTAACTTGTTTGTATTATACAAAAATGTGTTAGGAGCTAAACTCAACATGGGTCGCGCATTCGAGCAATCCAAAATCGAAGATTAACCATAAAAAATACACATTATAACATAGATCTTACGGTGGAGAAGAATTCACAATTTATTCAATAATTTTTTATCCTATGTAAATTTAAGTATAGTCTTTTTAAATACATAATGTCCTGTTAATCCAAAAACAATAATCATAGAACTTAATAATATACACTTTTCAGAGATAAGTTAAATAATACTTGAAACAGTAATGTATAAAGTTTAGTCCCTAAAGAGTTGGAAAGCTGAAAGTGACTTGACTGATTTGAAGGGTGATTGACAAGTGATGTATTGATGCTCGCAGACTTTGATGGATCTGCCGGCGGTGTGAAACTTTGATGAATACATCACCAACAAAACGGCGGTGGAAAAGTCAGTAATCAATCAGTAACTTGTGGAAACGGTTTTCTCCCAATAACATCCCTATAAGTAGGTGCAGTCTACAATGTAGCAAAAACGCTGCAACGGTAAGTAGCTGGATCACTAGCTATAGGATTATTGCTTAAAAAACAAATAAAAAAAATTGTCAAATTGAATTCCCCAAGGTTCGTTTTTAGGTTCTCAACCAATATTGTGTACTTTAATTTTTCAGCTGAAATTTTCATTGCCTTTATAATTCTGTTAGAATCATTAGAAAACACGAGCTTTTTATGTGTAAGTTACAAAACTGGCTGAGAAAGAAAACTAAATTTTTCTGTAAGTTACAGTGTTATTATTTAACCTTAAGAATTCTATTAAATTGTATTTAAAATTTGAAAGAAAATAATATATATTGTAAGATATATTTGTAATATTATAAATAATCATATTGTGATTAAAATATATATAAAGTCATCAACGCGCTGCTTAAACGTATATTCAATTGTAAAAAGCAACGAAAATAATTGATTGAATGTAACCTTTAAAGGATCTGGAAGGTCACTCAAGTTCGAACGAAGCATGTTGCAGGGACATAAATAACGCTGAAAAGCAGTGAAGGAAGACGTGTGTGATTGGGGTGATTTAAACAACACAGCTCTGTACACAGCAGTCCATTGTAAGGGGTCTAGGGTGGGATTTATAAGTTGAATAAAAGGGGTTTAATCGTACTTGATAGTATTAATACAAAATTACTTAATTGTAACACTATTAAATACAAAATAATTATTTATGACTATATATAGTTTTAAAAATAATAACACGAATTTACAAAATTAAATTTAGAAAATAGTTTGATAAGGATAAAGAAGCAAGCAATCATAAGCATGTGAATGTTGACATGTACTTTTTTGTCGAAAAAGTCAACAATATTTCCATTTACTTTTTAAACTTGAAAAGTCACAATTTAAGTTGGGTGACACAAATATACGACAATGATTATTTTTATATCAAAATCAACTCCACAAACTTCACAAACTTTAGATAAATTAAAAATTTAGTAATATATGCATGTACACATATCATATATATTCCCAGTATGAGAATATCTCAGTCCGTACAGGGTGACTAAAAAGTTTTTTTATCATATGTAAGTAGTGTCAAATTGTTGGTGCTGGGCCAGTTCAAGGTCACCTGAGGGATGACGTCATCGAGGTCAATGACCTCACCGATGACGTCATCGATTGCGTCATCGATGACGTCATCACCAATGACGTCATTTCGAAGACGTCACACCCATGACGTCACAGAAATGACGTGCTGATGACGTCATTACCCCTTACGTCATCAAAATGACGTCACCGACGCCACTAAGGTCAAGGTCACGCCGAAACTTAAAATTTTTTGGCACTTTTGCCGTTTATCGCACTACGCTCCTAGTTTCAGTCCGAGTCCCCGTGACCTTGACCACTTGGAGCGAATTTTCGACGAGAAACGGCAAAAGTGCCAAGTTAAACTTGAGTTTCTGACATGACTCTGCCTAAATGGGCAATCGGTTATCCCTCAGGTGACCTTGAACCAGCACAACACCAACAATTTGATATTACTGTGACCTTGAAAACTTAACAACGGAGCGCCGACACCGATGCGCTCCCCAAAGTCATTTCATCCAATATTTTAAACAAATCTTCATCAGTAAAACTGACATTAGTCTGTTTGGTATAAAACGTAGGGTGTCCGCGCAACAGTTTGCGCCACTTAGCTAAAGTCGAAACCCTTTTGACTTTGAGTGGTGGACAGTGAGCAACTAATAAAGTCTTAACACGGCTAAGTTTCTTACCTAAAACGTCCCGCGACATGGCTTCCCCTCACAAAAGTCCGCACAATACTAAGAGACTGTTGTTAGCGCAGGAGTCAAGGGAAAAGTGGTGGGGGAAACGGCAGGAGTGGGGGGAAGGTCACAGTGGTGGGGGAAGGTGAGGTTGTACACTGGAGTATCGCATCACTTCACCATGAGCTGTCCTACAGTCAACACACTGTTCTCTTGGCCCGAGTTGGCACTAGAAGAAACATGTCTGTACAGCTTAGGCTGTGAGAGTCGAGGAAGCAAAGTCAAAGTGGAAATTGTGTTAAACTCCAAGATGAAGAGTCTCCTAAATAAACTAATTGTATCCCTGCAATCCCCTATAACTTTAGAGAAATACCACTTTATAAAGCGTCACCTTAGTCTTTGGCAAAACGAATTGGAATTGGAAAAGATTACAGTAAAATTAATTTAACTTAAAATTTGGACTGGACACTCATGGCGATACCACGTGGCGTGCAAACGCCACCCTAAACATTACAAGTTAGGTTATTGAGCACCTCTGGTACGATAACCGACGTGCTAGAGTTAAAGTGTGATGACATTGAGTCAAAACACTGAAATACTACAAGTCGATACCGTCCCAGAGTTAAAGTGTTGTGACCTACATTCAGAACTTGTAAAATTACTTACATATAGAGAGCTAGAGAACAGCGAGACGCACCGCATGGAAGCCGGAGACATACTGGCGATGCGGTGTTGTACAGCCTAGGGACCCAGTTGTGGTGGGGGTATAGCCAACACTTAGAGTACAAGTGTTGTGGGTGACCTTGACCCACTTAACTTACCTGACCCTCCCCCCCGACAAAAAGTGCGAGCCCCCCCCTCCCCCCCCCCCACCCCTGATATCCTGGGCGTGGCAGCCCCGGTGGGGATATAAGGGGGCCCGGCCAGAGCCGGCTCGCAGTCCGCTCCCGCGCGTTGAACGTGAACGACCGGGACGGACCGCCATAGGCATCACTAAACACTGAATGGCGCCTTCAGTGTTTAGCGAAGTCTACTCTAACTTTAAGACTTGTATTAGTTGTAAGATATTGCGCTTGCGTTTGGGTATTGCGAATTGTTTTATATAAGAGTGTGTCACTTGTACCCTATGTCTCTTGTGTGTCTTTTATCCTTTGTGTCTTGTTTGTCATATGTGTTTAATGTGTATGTGCTTGTTCCAGCATTGACTACGTTGAGCTCAATTGTGTGTTGTAAGTGTGTTATATTTTTCTAAAGTGTATACGCTTGTTTTAGCATTCCCCCTTGAGCTTTTGCAATGCTCAAATTAAATTGTAAAGACAGGGAACGGGAGTAGGCCCCCGTGTAAAGTTATTTTTTATAATTGTTAGGCTCCTCTCAGGCATGCAACAGGTTGCGGCTGGGGTTGTGGGAGCATGTCCGTTTGTACGCTGGCAAGCAAAAGGTTGTGGCGGCCTCTGCACTCGGACCGAGGACGTAAGCCACTAGGGTGTCCTCAGTTTGTTTCCCTTCTGGAAACTCAAAATTATGTAAATGAATCTTTGTTAGCTATTTGTGTTTTTAGTCCCCAAGGCCCCCGAACATTCGTGGTTCGCCATGGATGTACGGGGGCCGAAATTTTTTAATGTCCGTGTGGCCTTGACCCACAAAGACTTGTAAAAATTCAATGCATTGCTAAATTAAAAATATTAAAGATAGGTTACGGGAGTAGGCCCCCGTGTAAAGCCAATTTTAACTATTGGTAGGCTCCTGCCAGGCATGCAAAAGGTTGCGGATGGCATTTGGGAGCATGTCCGTTTGTACGCTGGCATGCAAAAGGTTGCGGCGGCCTCTGCACTCGGACGAGGACGTAAGCCACTAGGGTGTCCTCAGTTTGTTTCCTTCTGGAAACTCAAAATTATGTAAATGAATTTTTGTTAGCTATTGAAAAGACAATGCAGTAAATGTTTACAAGTCTCGCGTGGCGAAGGGTACACGACATTGGATGTTGCCTTGTTGTCATAGTTGGGTCTCTTCGGAGGCTACAGCGATGACAACCCAAGTGCCCCACACCCCCATAGGGGGGTGTGGGGCTTAATTTTTTTAAATTTTTTTCGTGACCTTGACCTAAATAAGTAAAAGTTTTAAAATCTTTAACAGTCCGGTCTTATTAACACAGTAAATATATTAAGGTCTTTTAAAAATTGAACAGTTAGGTATAAGTAACACACAAATGGTATTAGTAACACACAAATTTGGAGATGTCTATAGTTGGGTCTTTTAGGAGGCTTTAGCGATGTCAACATAAAGGCCCCAAGTGGGGTTTATTTTTTTTCATTAAAATGGGTAAAATGGGCCTTAAACTGAAAAACTATCCGCCAGCTTCAACCTCGACCGACACGACTCAACCTCCATCATCCTCCACCTCGATCCTGGAATATCTGATGACTGCAAACATCTTGAGCTGCCTGACGATGCCACCGCCGCCACCGCCGCCACCACAGCCCGCCTCAATGCCCAGCCTGTCGCCATTGCCGCCGACAGTGGAAGAGGCCGGTGCACCTCCACCATCGTCAGGAAAACTCAGCGGTCGAGTCCCGGTAGCCTCTCCAGCACTCTCGCTGCTATCGGACTCAGGATCGGAGTCTGCAGTCTTCGAAGAGACGTCCAGGTCGAGGATAACCCCCTACAGCAGAACCCGAAAAATCCTATCCTATACCAAATCACAATGTCCCTCACCCATATCCCCCATGCCATCTACACCAACCAAACCACCCCGTAAATCCATCTTTTCCCCTGAACTTCCCTCCATAGACCTAACACGCTCTCCTACCCCACCCAAAATTGTTTGCTCCATTCCTCTTGACCAATCTTTGCCCCTTCCACCCCCTTCCAGCCCCATTCCTTCTAGCCAGCCTAAATCGGAGAAGCTCCAAGACACTACAGTAAAGCGTCCAACACAGAAACGTAAGCGCGTTAAAGCCCCTGCTGGCAAGGGTAAAAAATGCGATTACGCTCGGTTTTCAGTGTGTTTGGGGGTGTTGTGTTGCCAGAAACCTGCCTGTGCAGAAGGGGATCGCTGCCAACGACACCTCAAAAGTACAGTCAAATTTCGGCAATTCAAACCCTACACTCTTTATATTAGGCCTAAAACGTCAAAGTTCAGACATCCCCACGGCCCGCAACCGCGTGATATTAGAAGGCTAAAGGTTGATGAAAATATTATTTTATTGGTCAAACCTATGGAGCGGGTAATAAGAAAGTAGAAATTGTTGTAAAAGGTGAAGGCCACCTTTGTACAATGCAAGTACCACACTCGGATGGTACAAAGAGAATTTTTCATCCCTAAAGCCTATCTAATACGACGGGAAGGATGCCAAACCGTGTGGGAAATGGACTAGGACATGGGCCCACTAAAAAAAAATCAAAATTGTTAGGTTGTGTTGGACAATATTTAAATTTCTTCTTCCAAATTACTTTTCCAAATTTAGTCTCAACCCTCTTAAAGTAAGGGAGAGGGGTATTATACAAGTCAACTAAAAAAAAAAATACTTGACTTGTATAATACTTTAACCTGGCGGTGATGTAAAGTCACTGGGACAATCTCAAACCGTGTCCTTGAGGGTGAAGACTAAGATACAAAAAAAATCTTTAACAAATAAAAAACTTACCTCCAAACACTTGTAGCTTGCTACAAGTGTTTGGAGGTAAAAATTTTTCAAAGTTTAAACGACCTTGACCCATATAAATTACTGTTTAAAATAAAGTGCTAACCTTACAACTAATGTTGTGTATCACGTGATACCCCCACTCTAACGCTCTTACTAAGCTTGTATGAGCCGTTCATTTGCTTCAGTCTGTTCCTGTGCTTTGTGGTAAACATGTCACGGTACAATTACAAAGGTGGTGACTTCTTGATAGATCAACACAATGCTTGGGAAGTGCTAAACCGGCATAGAATGGAAGTTGAGGGTTGTATAAGACGAGATGGGTCTACATTTTATTTATGTATTATAAACAACCAAACTCATAAGTATGAACACTGGACAAAAATTAATTATAACAACATAGATGAGCTGTTTGCTTGGGCTTTTGAGGTGTGTAAAGTTATTGAAGAAACCAAAATGATGGGTGTGTTAAAGGTATGTAAAACCGATGACCGCGAAGACTAAGGGAAAGTTAGTGGAAGTCCTTAAGATATCCCCCCCCACCCCCACCCCCACCCCCACCCCCACCCCCACCCCCACCCCACCCCACCATACCCGCCCCCCACCACTACAAATAGGTATATATATGAGTGGTAATCCACTGTCCGCTCATTCAGCTTGCAACTGTTAAGCTGAACGTTTCGCACCATGTCTGGCAACGCTTCAGCTTCTGCTTCTAACTCCGGCTCAGGTGTTGGGCCGATCCGATCGGGGCCTTCGTCAAGGAGTCGTGTCCGGTTCTCCGGCTTTGGTCCTGTGAGGAAGCAGTTGCGAAGCAGCGGAGCCTCTCAACCAACCACGTCGGACGCATCAACTCAGACCTCGCCAAGCATCATCGACTGGTACAATGAAGTGATAGAGCAAAGGGACAGAATGTTAGAGAATACTCGCAGTGAGCTACTTCATATCCGGAGTAAATGTGAGAAACTAATTAGGAAGTGTGAAAGCCTGTTGGACAGTGATGATAGTGAGGATGAGAGTGGATAGGTGTGTGGGTAAAGACTTGGACTGGGACTTGTGTGTTTGTATGAATGTGTGCGTGAATGTGAAATACAGAGCGGGGGATAGATCACTCTGTGGCAATGGACTAACATGCCACTTAGTGATCTATCCCCCGTTCTGGTAATGTTTTTGGATGGCCTTGACCCACTTTACCAAGGTTAGCTAGTACCCCCACCACTGATAAGTGTATATATACGGGTATTGATGTGCAGTTTGGTTATTCTGCTTTGTACCGCTTAGCTGAATACCGCACTTTAACATGGCTTCCAACTGCAAAACATCTCGGGCTTCCTCTTCTTCAAGAAGGCTTGCTGCCAACGTCCTGCCTGCTACTCGTGGACCTGCTCGACCATTCCATAGCATAACTGTTGCTCGGGCAAACGCCTGCAAAGCTCCGATGCTACGGACCTTGCTGGAGGTGAGCCAAGACGGGCAAGGCTTGCTCAGTCCTGGTCAACGACAGGAGCAAGAAAGGCATACGGCGTACTTCAGGCTGCAGGGTGTAGTTCCCAGCTTGAAGTTAGGCGATCCCAGAGTAGCAAGCATCAACGAGGCAGCGGACTACATATCACACCTTCACAGTGTTTTAGAAGTAAAGGACAAACAAATTGAAAACTTAAAAGAACAATTGAAACAATTTAACTTTAATCCGGTGGAGTTTGTGGAAGCAGTGATGAGTGATAGTGATGATGAAGGAACTGAATATATATTGGGTATGTAATAGAGGACTTGAACAGAGACATGTGTGTGTGTGTGTGTGTGTGTGTGTGTGTGTGTGTGTGTGTGTGTGTGTGTGTGTGTGTGTGTGTGTGTGGAATACAGAGCGGGGGATAGACTACTTTGCGGCAATGGACTAACATGCTGCTTAGTGGTCTATCCCCCGCTCAAAGGGTAGCATTGGATGACCTTGACCCACTTTAAAGCAAGGACAACCGGTTAACTGGTATAAAAGAGGGGGTCTGTACATCTCGACTTCATTCTGCTTTGGACTTTCCAGTGGAACGCTAGAAAAAATGAGTGGATCGCTGCTTGGTGCTAACTTGGACAGGTATACTGTGATGGTGCATTATGAAGATTGTAGAGACATGTTGACGGCTGTGTATGAGTGTTTAGTGAGAAGGATCTTTCAAGAAAACTGCGAATTTATGTTAGCGTGGAAAAGAAACTTGTTTGTTGATGGTCATGCTACAATGCAAAGCATGAACCACCTCCATGTGTTAAAAGTAGGACAGCATAATTTGGATGAACTGGACGATATGTTTAGGGAGCTGGAGTGTTTGATAAATCAGGAATGTAAACCTTGTGAAATTGAAATTTTTAAATTGGATTTGGATTTGGAATAAAAATGTGTTAAACAGGACTCGAACTTGGACTTGATTGAGGTTTTGTAGAACAGAGCGGGGGATAGACCACTTTGCGGCAATGGACTAGCATGCTGCTAAGTGGTCTATCCCCCGCTCAAAGGGTATCTTTACGTGACCTTGACCCACATAAAATGTATAGTTGGTGGGGGTATAAAAAGGGCAAACCAATTGGATAGATACACCACTTTCATACCATGGCTCCACTTGACAACACCGTGTTCCATCGCGACAGAATTCTTTCAATTCTGGAGGTAATACCTGTAGAAGTTATAGAAGCAGAGGATCAACTACCTGCGGTTGACCAGGAAGAGGAGGAAGAAGAAATAATGGACATTGAGACGGACTCTGACGAAGCTGGTTTAACGGATAATGAAATGGACTTGCACGCCTACGAAACATTAGAGTCATCATCTGAGTCGGAAATTGAAGAAGAAGAACAAGACACTCCTCATCGTCCAATGGATAGGACGTTAATAGCCAGAAGAATTATGTATTGTCATCGCTACCTATTTCGTGATGAGAATGATTCCGACTCTGATGGTGATGTTTCACCTTTGTAAAAAGTTTAAACAAAAAAGTTAAAAAAAGAATGTGAGCGGGGGATAGAGCACTTTGTAGTAAATGATGCTGCTTAGTGCTCTATCCCCCGCTCAAAATAATAATTCCAAATGACCTTGACCTATATAAATTTTGCTCAAACAGACGTCTTTAAAAAAACTTGTACAAATTATTGAATCTAGACCAAATATCATCAATTTATCAAGCCTACTGATAAATGTATTACAAACGGTTGTGTAAAGGCTAAATTTAGCACATGAGTGATAACCTGTTTCTATATGACGTCACTTTCCCCACCTATCTGCCTCGGATATAAAGGGTCCCGGTGGAGCGCGCTGCTCATTATTGCGTGGACATTCACAGAGTGTGCATTCAAAGCCAAACTGTTTGAAATGGCTCTTTGCGACATTTGTGGGGAAATCTTTCAAGACGAAGATCTTTTCACCCTACACAGAGAATTACATGAAGACGAAGATAGAAAAGAAGATATTACCATGGATGAAATAGACTTAGACTCAATTGACCGGTTTTTGGAAGAGCACCAGAAGCAGACGGACTACTGGGACAGCTATCTACAGCAAATGCAAAGAAGAAGACCTAGTGTGATACAATTTGCTGGTGCTGGACCATCTACTGCTACAAGACCTATTGAAGAAGAGGACACCGAAGAAGAGGACACCGAAGAAGAGGATATGGAAGAAGAATTGGAAGATGTAAGACAACTGCGCACCACGGCCTTGCCAGGACGAGTTGTAACACATTTCAAAATTAATAACGTTCAATTGGAACTGGAAACATTCATAACCCAGGCTAAGGAACTTGTTGGTCAAACTTTGAGGGAAGAATTACAAAGGCTAAATTTTATTAAATTTGGAATGGTGTTAGAGGCTATGTTTAACAATACCGATGGTGAAACAGCATTGAGAGCATTCATTACCAAAAATCGAACCCTTACCTTCACCTCCGACATTGATGATATTATTGAAGAATGCTTGGAGGAACTTATAACCAAACTCCAAGAACATGAAGGAAGAGGATCTGGATGGACTTTGTCATCAATTGAAGGTATGGATGTTAGGGTTCATAAACATGGATATGGTTTAAGAGGTAGTAGTTTTATCCTTCTACCAAAGAAAATCCAAAACACTAACTCGTGTAGAAATGTTCAAAATGAGGGTAATGAATGTTTCAAGTATGCAATGTTAACCAAGTATGTTAAAGATCATCCTTGTAGAGTTGGTAGAGAATATTACGAGAATGAACACCGCTACAACTTTCAAGGTCTCACCTACCCAGTTACCTTGAAAGACATTGACAAATTTGAAAAGAAAAATCCTGGCGTTTCAGTCAATGTTTTTGGTCTGGATGATTCGAACAACGTTTATCCTTTGCGGGTAGTAAAGGTTGAGCAAAGAAACCACTCGGATTTGCTATTGACAACTAAGGGTGAAATTTCCCATTATGTATGGATAAAGGACTTTGAAGCATTAGTTGTAAAACAATTGACCAAAAGAGTAAATAGGATTACAGTTTGCAAGAGATGTTTCTGCTTTTCTTGGAAAGATTCAAGACGTGGAGGATTGGACTGGTTATTGGAACATAAAAGACTTTGCAACGAGAACTATGAAGTAAAGATAAGTCTTCCACCGCCTACCCGAGCTTCAATACAATTTAACAAGACAGTTCACCAATACCGAATTTCACTAGTGGTCTACGCAGACTTTGAATCAACGTTAGTACCACAGGGGCTGCCGGACGGCGAAGTGACTAGAAGAACAAAATATCAGTTGCATCAACCCAACAGTTTTTGTTTACTAGTTAAATCAACCTTGTCTGAAAACCAATTGCAAGACTATGGTTTAACATCCACTCCAATACTCTACCGTGGTGAAGAAGCCGCTAAGTATTTTTTAGACCAACTGTACGATATTGCTGGAAAGGTTCAACGCTTGTTCAGTAATATTGTACCTATGGAACCTTTAAACCAAAATCAACAAGAAGAATACAACGTAGCGACAAGATGCTATTTATGCAAGAAGATGTTCAGTGAAGAAAATCCAAAAGTAAGAGATCACGATCACCTGACAGGGTTATACAGAGGAGCTGCTTGTAATTCATGCAATATAAATTACAAACTGCCAAACTTTATTCCTGTCGTTTTACACAATCTTAGCGGCTACGACTCCCACTTTATTATTCCAGAGTTAGGAAGAGATGACGGTAAAATTGATGTTCTTGCTACAACATTGGAAAAGTACATCAGCTTTTCAAAAACAGTAGGTAAAATTAAACTTCGCTTCGTAGACTCTTACAGATTTATGCCATCTAGTTTAGCCAAATTGTCAGAGAACCTAAGAAGAGAAGACTTAAAAGAAACCAGCAAAATTGTATCTGAAGATAAATTGGACCTAGTATTACGGAAAGGAGTTTTCCCCTATGATTATATAACATCTACAGAAAAGTTTGAAGAAACCAGTCTGCCACCGATTGAAGCATTCAACAGCAAATTAAACGAAAGTGAAATCTCCGTTGAAGACTACAATCATGCTTGTAATGTTTGGAACCAACTAAACATTCAAACCTTAGGGGAATATTCTGACTTTTATATAAAATTGGACGTAACTCTGCTGTGCGATGTGATGGAAGAATTTCGAAACACCTGCTTCTCCGCCTATGGACTGGACCCTCTACACTCGTACACATCTCCAGGATTAGCATGGCAAGCTATGCTAAAGTCAACCAACTGTCGACTGGAACTTCTAACGGATATTGATATGGTGCTCATGATGGAATCTGGTGTACGGGGTGGTTTGACACAAGCTGTAACACGTCATGTCAAAGCCAACAACAAGTACATCCCCGGCTTCGACGAGCAACAACCATCGGTCTACCTTGGCTACTTTGACGCAAACAACCTTTATGGTTGGGCAATGTCAAATCCGCTTCCCTACGCTGACTTCAAATGGATCGACCCGGCCACCATCGGAGACATCTCACAGATTCCAAAGGATGGTCCAAAAGGCTATATTTTGGACTGTGATTTTGAATACCCGGAGCACCTTCATGACCATCACTACGACTTGCCTCTCCTAGCCAAGACTGAAGTTTCACCGACAGGAAGATGGCCAAAAGTGATGATGACTTTGGAGAATAAAGATCGGTATGTGGCTCACTACTGGGTAGTTCAACAGGCTCTTGAATTGGGTCTACGTATAGTGAGACTTCATAGAGCAATTGAATTCACCCAGTCTTGTTGGTTGAAACCATATATTGATTCCAACACTACAAGAAGAGCTGCAGCGACAACAGCATTTGAAAAGGACTTCTATAAATTAATGAACAACGCCATCTTTGGAAAAACCTTGGAGAACAAAAGAAAACACAAAAATGTAAAATTAGTGAGTGATCCTAGGAAATTGGAAAAATTAGTGCAAAAACCAAATTTTGGAACATCCATGATTATAAACGAAAATCTAGTCGCTGTCAGTATGAAGAAAACAACAATAGTCATGGACCGTCCGTTATACATAGGTATGTCGATTTTGGACATCAGTAAAACCCTGATGTATGATTTCCATTATAACAAAATGGTTAAACACTACGGAAGGGAAAACATTGGAGTTGCATACATGGATACGGACGCGTTTATCTACTGGATAAAGACTTTGGACATGTATGAAGACCTAAGGACTTTTCCATACAAAGAAGATTTCGACTTTTCTGACTATCCGAAGAACCATCCAAATTTTAATGAAAGAAATAAAAAAGTAATTGGAAAATTCAAAGATGAAGCAAATGGAATGCCTTTAGAAGAAATAGTGGCGCTGATGGCGAAATTGGATTCATTTAAGATGTACCACGAGAACAACACACCGACAGTCAAGAAAGCAAAAGGAGTGAAGACATCTTATTTGAAAAAACACGTGACATTTGACCACTACAAGACTTGTTTATTTGAAGATACTACGATATCAGCAACATTCAACAATATCCGAAGCTTCAAGCATCAAGTCTACAGTGTCACCGAAATTAAAAAAGCGCTGTCAGCTCGGGATGATAAAAGACACATTATGCCCGACAAAATCCACACTCTTCCTTTTGGCCACTACTCTCTAAACCCTATCAACTTGTAACCTATTCTTCGTCCTTCTACAACTTCGACCTTATTCCTTTTTCCTTCCGTAAAAAAATGGGGAACACGGCAAGTCAAACGCCGTGTTCCCCATTTTTTTACACAAGTTTGGATGACCTTAACCTATATAAATGATGTGAATATTTAAGACAACATTCATTGTGATTATACATGTGACACAACAAACATTGAAACCTGCAATATGAAGGACTTGAAGCAACAAATTGTCAACGAACTTCATAAACCTGCAAGAAGAAAGTTTCCACGAAGAAATACGGTGATAAAAGGGATTAATGATTTATATCAAGCGGATTTAATCGAAATGATTCCTTATAGCAAACAAAATAAAGGATATAAATACATATTGACTGTTATTAACCGTTTTTCAAAAATGGCTTATGCTTTACCGTTAAAAGATAAAAGCGGCAAAAGTGTTACAAAAGCAATGGAAATAGCTATACAAAGAGACAAACATACTATTAAACATTTACAAACAGATGATGGAAAAGAATATTTTAATAAGGAATTTGCAAATTTAATGAAAAAACACAATATAAACCATTACTCAACCAATTCAGAAGTAAAAGCCTCAATAATCGAAAGATTCAACAGAACTTTAAAAAGTGCAATGTATAAAATGTTTTCCAACAGAGGATCGCACATATGGATTGATATGTTACCAAAACGTATAAACGATTACAATAACAAATTTCATAGGACTATCGGGATGAAACCAAACCAAGTAACTAGTAAAAATGAAAACCTTGTATTAAAACGTATAAAAACGAATACTAAACCAAAAGTTGAAAAACTAAAGCCTAAAAAATTTAATGTGGGTGATAAAGTGCAAATAAGTAAATATAAAGGTGTATTCAGTAAAAGATATCTGCCAAATTGGACCAATGAGGTTTTTACTGTATTCAAAGTACAACCTACAGTACCTGAGACATATATTTTAAAAGATAATAAAGGACAATTGCTTGAAGGAGGGTTTTATGGACATGAAACGTTAAAATCAACAGTAGGCGATGTATATTTAGTTGAAAAGGTGTTGCAACGGAAAAAAGATAAGGTCAAAGTACGATGGTTAGGATTTAATAAGACGGAAGATTCTTGGATACCTAAAAAGGATTTGATATAACGATAGAGAATCATTTTAGGTTGAACCATTACAAAGGATGGAGATAGTACCACAAAAAGAGAGTTTTACTATTAATAATATAGATGAACTCACAGTGGATAATTCAGAATTCAATAGTGGGAAACATGGCAATTTGTTACCAAACACCGTTCGTTGTCTGGTTACCGGACCTTCCAACTGTGGAAAAACTAATGTAGTATTCAATTTGATTACAAACCCTAAAGGATTACGTTTTAACAATCTATATGTATTTTCAAAATCACTACAACAACCAAAGTATCAATTATTGGAAAAGATACTGACTAATGTGCCTGAAGTTAAATATTTAAAGTTTAATGCAAGCGAGAGTGTCATGCAACCACAAGAAGCTAAACCATTCTCCGTGTTCATATTCGACGATGTATCTTGTGAAAACCAAAACACAATAAGAAATTACTTCGCTATGGGTCGACATAACAACATAGATAGCATTTATATTGGTCAAACGTACAGCAAAATACCAAAACAACTCATTAGAGACAATGCAAACATGTTAATTGTATTTAAACAGGACGAAACCAACCTAAAACATATATATTTTGATCATGTAAATGCGGATATGACATTTGAACGATTTAAAGAGTTATGTGGAAAGGCTTGGGCTGAAAAGTATGGGTTCCTAACAATTATGAAGGAACAACCGCTAAACAATGGTCGATACAGGATAGGATTTGATAAATTTATATTAATACATTGAACGTGGTATAAAACATTCATTGTTGTACAACACGTCTTGCTACAAACATGGTTAACCAAGAAAAAATAGTAAAAGAAATAAAATCACTTAGTGATTCTATTCGGGCTAAAAACAGAGCATTGAAACTAGGTATTAGCGAGAGGGAGAAATTCCTTGAATCTACTTTTAAACCCATTACTGAACCCTTGAAACAATTAAACAAAAAATTCGCGAAACCTGTATTGGAAGGAGATGCGATTGCACCTATCACAAAGTTTGAAAGAGAAAGTGTAAAATATGAAGGTTTTAGTGATGAAGACCCGGAATCCTCTACATACAGCGGCTTTACCGGAGCAGAATCTGAAAGAGAGCTAGAATCACCAGGATATAGTGAAAGGGGACCTGAAGAAGCACCAACTGCTAGTGAAGAGGAAAAAAGAGAAGAGGCAAGAGAAGGACCGTCAAACATAAGCTTGTTGGGTGAAAACATTCATAACAAAGGACCTTTAGGAAGGAAATACATGGTAAAAATGTTACTCGGAACAATTCCTAATAAGAATTACCATAGTTATGGAGCGAGATTAACAGAAGATGGTTTAATGATAGGTAATAGCCCGTTAAACGTTGACGAACATGATAATATTGTCATTGGTGATCAAAGGTATAAGGGCACAAAAGGATTGTTTGAATTATTATTTGAAAATAAGCCTTCAGTATCGTTAGTGAAAGAAAAAGACATGGAAGCATATAAAAATATTTTGGAACAGACAAATGCATATAGGAGAAAGTATTTACCTGACCAGCCTCCTTTTAGATCTAAGTCTTTAAGATATAAAGAATTTGTATCCAAGTTAATACCAACTAGAAGACAAACAATGCCGTTAACACAAAGAAAACCTGTAAAACGAAGATTTATGGCATCCACTTTGGATGTAAGTGCTCAGGAACGAAGAAAAAGAGGTAAGTCCGTTACGGGTACAGGTTTAATGAAGAAATTATATAACACAAATGTGATTTATTATAATAACATCAATAAATTGGTGGATAGAATGAAACTAATACATGAAGCTAAAGAAGCGGGTCATACTGGATTGGAAAACGAATGGGTGGCTTTAGTGGTTGAACTCCGAAACCGTGGGGTAATCTCATAAAAATGCGTTACTCCTTAGAGTACTATTCAGTTGCACCATGAGTGTTGACAAGTTCGGACGTTACTCCTCGGATGGGTTATATTATGCGAATAATTTAAAAAGAAGTGCTGGTTTACCACAAACACCTGATGGAGATTATGATATGAGTAATAAAAGGTTAAAAAACATAAAAGATCCTTCGGATGAAAACGATGCAATAAACTTAAAAATATTAAAGGAAAAGATATCGCCAACATTAAAACTACAAAATAACACATATGACGCGGAAGATCATAGAATTATCAACGTTGGTAAACCAAATGAAAATGGTGATGCGATAAACAAAGGTTATTTGTCATCTGAATAAAAAAATACGTTACAATTCAATGGGAAAACGTATAGTGCCAAAAATAAACGTATATCCAACGTAGATGACCCTAAAGATCCAAAAGACAGCGTAAATAGACGCTATTTACATTCCTTGATACCTGAAAAGACAAAAGATGGATTTTCTTTTTATAAATTTGTTATTAATGATATAGGTTATCCAAAAACTGAAAACGATGCTGTAAATCTAAAATATATTAAAGATCATTGTATCATACGTGATGTAGGGGTTATAGATTGTTTTAATAATTGTTTAGCAAATGTTAAAGATGGTTCGGCGCCATCAGATGGTGCAACAGTGGGTCAAATGATGGAAACCTTAAATCAAGAAACATCTGGATTTGTAAAACAAGACCAAGTAGTATCGCGGAAAGGGGATGTATTTGTGCAGGGAAATGAAAAGTTTACATTACTTGAAGAAAAGAATAATGCTTGGGATGGTAAAGGAAAGAAATTATCATATATAGGTATGGGTACAGAATTCTTTGATGTTCCAGTTGTAGCACAAACTATATGTTCTAATCCATATAATGATGAACCTTACATATGTAGGTTTAAAAAAATACGTAACGTATCTCCTGGTATCAACGATTTCGATTGTGTTGTAGTTAGTCAATCTTTGATATTAGATAAACCAACTGGTGATATTTTTAATGCAGATGATAAGAAAATAGGTAATTTAAAACAAGGAAGTGATCCAAATGATGCTGCAACTGTAGGACAGGCTATAACAACTTCATTAAAGGACCATAAAGTATATACTTGTAATAATAAACGTATTACAGAACTTAAAGACCCTCAACATGTGGATAATGCTGTTACTGTTAATTTTCTTATTAAAGTTTTAGGAAATGCATTATTTGATATGTTCAATATTATTGCAACCCGTACACGTTGGGGTAATTGGGTGTCTGAATCCGAGAGAGGTAATTGGATTAAACAGGAAATTTTTAATAAATACTTTATTAACCCTAATACGCAAAAGTTTAGATCATCAGATTGGGGTGATATTGATATTTAATATAACAACACAATAAACTACTTCATTTATGTCCAACTCGTCATAGAGTTAACACATAAGTTGTTTATAAAAGGACAATAATGACATTCCAGTACATCAGTCCATATCGAGACACTGTAAGGAAAGGAGGCGGTATTACGTCCACAGCGGTTTCTCTGTTAAGTAAAGCTTTAAATCGTATTCCAGTAGGATCTATCGTAAATAGAGCAATAGACGCTTTACCATACGAATTTCATATACCGGGAGGTTATCAGTATTGCGGACCAGGAACTAAATTGAAAAAAACGACTGGAAAGAGGTGATCCAGGCATAAACAAGTTAGATCAGGCTTGTAAAGAACACGATATCGCATATTCCACGTTTGCCGATTCAAAAAATAGATCGATAGCAGACAGAAAGCTTGCGGACATAGCTTGGCAACGAGTAAAATCAAGTGACGCTAGCATAGCAGAAAAAGCAGCAGCTTTAGCAGTAACAGCAGGTATGAAGGCTAAAACAGCAGTAGGAGGTGGAAAAAGGAGGAGAAGAAGGGTAAAAAGGAAGTCAACCACAAGAAAACATGGAGGAAATATAAGAAGACGACGATCTAGCAGAAAAGGCAGGAAGAAGCCCACCGTGTGGTCAATGGTAAAAAACGGGGCAGGTCTTTACCTAAGACCTTATCGTGCATATTAAATGAAAGAAATCAATTGGTCATACCACATAAAGCATTAACCAATATTGAATTATTTAAATATATTTCCTGTTTAAAAATACCATTTTTCCGCGGTGTGTTTATGAAAGACAGTTTACCAAAGAAAATGTGGCAAAATGAGACTGGAATTGTAAATTTGGATAATACTGAAGGGCCTGGCACCCATTGGGTTTGTTATAAGAAACTAAATAACAATGTATATTATTTTGATAGTTTCGGTAATTTGCCACCACCAAAAGAACTTCAAAATTACTTTAAATCTGCTTAAAACATATATTATAACTATAAAAGAGAACAACCTGATAATACTTCAATATGCGGCCATTTATGTTTGGAATTTCTAGCTAAAAGTATCAGTCACTATTGAGATGTCTTCCTATACGGTATCATTAACAGGAAAATCGTCCACTTTACGAAGTATCCTTTTTCCAGCGTTACGCTTGCAAAAAGGAAGGTTTTGGGAGGCGGCACTATTGGATTTTACAACTTACAACTCTATTCCCAATGTTACGGAAGGTAAAAATAACGTATTGCATTATTATAAGGGAAAAGATGCCAGTGGGAAATTTACAGACTTGCAAGAGTGCAGGTTACCCACAGGTTCTTATGAAATTGATCATATAAATGAATTTTTGCAAACTAAAATGGGAAAAGACAATATAACATTAAAAGGTAATAATAATACGATGAAAGCTGAAATTACTTCCAAATATTATATAGATTTTACTCAACCAAACTCAATTGGTGATTTATTAGGATTTTCCAACGATGAGCCTGTTTTAGAACCAGATTTAACACATTCCGGTAAGAAAACAGTAACAATATTAAAAGTCAATAGTATAGACATAACTTGTAACATTATACAAGGAGCTTACAGGGATGGGGCTAACACCCATATTATACATACATTTTACCCAAGTGTACCACCTGGATTTAAAATTGTTGAAAAGCCACAAAACCTGGTATATCTACCGTTGAACACCACTTTCATTTCAGACATCGTGTTGAGCGTATTGGATCAAGACGGTAACTTGGTAGACGTCAGAGAAGAGCCTATTACGATTAGATTACATTTAAAATCAACACTTTAATATAAAAACCATGGGTTTAACATTTAAAAGCGAACAACCTACGGGACACCGCATTAGTAGCTCTTCAGCTGTGGAGGAGTTAACACGCGAGAACATTCGTTTCTTAGAGAGAGTTGGATTAAAATTAACCGATTATGGATATACTGGATATAGCGCAGGGTCCAACATTCGACGAAACCCTATGGGAAAAAGAATATCACACCCACAACCCTTACACTTCATCGAAATTAAACAATAACGATGAAATTCGTATTCCCATACAACATCAAGACATTTACACACTACCATGTGAAAGTTACTTGTATATTGTAGGAAAAGTTACTAAAAAGGACGGTACTACTGCTGGTACAACAGTTCCATTTATAAATAATCCTATGGCTTTCCTATTTGATGAAATTAGATATGAAATATCAGGTGTAACAGTTGATTCCACTAAGAAAGTAGGTATTACAACAACTTTAAAAGGACTAACATCTATAACACCCAATGAAACCAATTTACTTAAACCTGCCGGATGGGTATTACCTACAATTGACACGATCACTCCAAATTCAGATGGATATTTTGATTTTCATATTCCATTACGTTTGTTGCTTGGTTTTGCTGAAGATTATAGGAAAATAATATTAAACGTTAAACAAGAATTAGTTTTGTTGAGGTCTTCTAACGATAAAGACATTATTAAAGCTGCAGATAATACGACTGATGCAACTTTAGAATGGAAATTAAAATTAGACAAAATTGTATGGAGAGTTCCGCATGTTAAATTAGCTGACGAGCATAGAATGCTACTTTTAAGGAAATTAAAAGCCGATCGTGATATTGTTATTCCATTTAGAAGTTGGGAATTCCATGAGCATCCCAGTTTACCTACTACGGATCGACACACTTGGACTGTTAAAACATCAAATTATGTAGAACGAGCCAGGTATATTATATTTGGTTTACAAACAGGTAGAAGAGACGACATCACTAAACATGCAGGACAATTTGATCATTGTGACTTGAAAAATATTAAAGTTTATTTAAATTCACAATTCTTTCCATACGACAATTTAAATGTGTCGTTCACTAAGAAGAAATACAGTATATTGTACGATATGTACGCAAGATTCCAAAGTTCATATTACGGTAAAGCAAATACACCTTTATTATCACCTTCAAAATATTTCGATGCCTACCCAATAGTTGTAATTGATTGTTCTAAACAAAATGAATCAGTAAAATCATCAAGTGTGGATATAAAATTAGAAATGGAATTTAACTCAGCTATACCGGCTAATACAACTGCATACTGTTTAATTCTACATGATAAAATTGTAACATACACACCTCTAACTGGAATTGTTAAGAATGTACTGTAAAGACCGGTTTTGTTTCATTCCGCGAGTATAAAAGCAGAGCGTACAGGCCGCTCCTCATCAGTTTGTTGCCTACTGTTGTATGGGTAGCATCGTATTCAATATGGCTTCTCCTAGTGGTACACCTGAAAATGTGGTAGATATTGAGAAGGAGATATCTGAGTTTTTAGATCTTCAAGGTCACCAGGAAGGAGGTGAACAAAACGTTTGCGGACAACTTCACGCCAGTAATAATGTTGAAGAAAAAGGTAAAAGAAGAAAGACTATACAAAAGAGAAAAAGGGATATTGAAGATAATATTTCTCCAAACATATTGAGTGAAGTATTTTTGCGAATATTTTACCCAATCTCTTCCAGTTTGGACAAAAGTGTTTTAATCGGTGTTATGAAATCGACAGATTATTCCCCTACTGTAATTTTAACTCATGGACCCAAAATGATTTTGTTTACGGACAGTGCTTGGGAATCGTTTATGAAACACTTGCATCTGCTAGAATGCTATTTAAGTAGTAACATGTTTGGAAGAAAGACAAGAGTAGGACTTTTGGATTCAAATGTGGAAATCGATATTATTAAACAACGTGGTGATCATCAACTGCGGTTTAGAGACACAACAAGACATGATAACAAAATTCAACTTAATCGAGAGGAGTTTTTCATTTTAACTTGTGCTACTGAACCTATAACAAGATACTTGAGACAACTGGTGTTTTCAAGTTCGATTATTAAAGATTATCTGGAAGACACTTTGGACAAACAACCGGACGCACCTATATTATACGGACCTGTGGATACTTCTATATTTAATAGAGTTCCTCATGAAGTACAGATGTGGAGACAATTGGAAAAGTACGCTCAACTACATAAGAAATCAGTAAAACAGGAAGAAGATGAAGATGGAGGAGAAGAATCAAGTGTTAGTGATGAAAACGAAAACAAGGAAAATATAAAGATGGAAACTTAAATGACAATGGTTAGTTTTTAAAACAATAACCAACATTTTTTGGGGTTAGGCCTATTGGGGACGGTGCCCACGTTAAATATACACCAACGCGCCAACAACTGTACGGCCTGGTATATAAAAGTAGTACCTACCGTGGTGTGGAAATCAGTTGACCTCCTGACTTCGTAATGAGCAGACGTGTGACCTTCAAAATGGACAAGGGAGAAGAAGAACAAGTAAAGTCCAAGCCTGGTATTATTGAGTTTCAAGCGTTTCGTGGTAATGATGATAGATTCATTATAAAAGAACTTGTGTTTTTGGACATGAATACAAGTGTTCCTTATTCATTTTTATTTAAACCACCATGTTCTTATTCGTCTTTAACTAGTAAAGCCGCTACTACCAACAGATGGATTTCAAAACACTTCCATCATATCGATTGGTATGATGGTTTTACAAGTTACACGGACTTGTATCACATTATGCATCACTTTTCAGACAAGTTTACCAATATTTACACAAAGGGGCTGGAAAAGAAAAGATGGATCGAAGGATTTACTCATGTTCCGGTTAATGATGTGGAATTGGATAGGAATTATCAATACATGCTGGAAACCATATGTATTTGTACAAAAAGCCCAGAACATGATAAAGATAGACATTGCGCTTTGAAAAATGCCTATAAACTAGCCTCTTACCTTCAAAGTGGGGAAGTGGGGAGTGGTGGGGGTAACGGAGAGTATATAAGTGAGGAGCAGACCGGGACCTGGCATGAGTGTTACTCGAGATTTCGAGACGACAACATCTCCGAGCAAGAAGACGATCTGTAACCTGACCATGGCATCTCACCAGTTCCTTCAGACTTTGGTCGAGCAGTTCAATGCTCACTCCAAGTCAACAATATTACCTGTGAAGAAGTGCTCTGAACTAAAAGATGAAAAGCACTACATAATCCATGCTATGAAGAAGATGGAGACTACAGTTGGGGAGGCCATCTGCTGCAGTCTCAGCGAGGCACCGTTTACTCCGGGGGATGAGCCCAAGTTCCAGGTGTACCTGCCCAAGAGATTCGTCCATCTTCTACAAAACGAGGATCTTCGCTCCATTCAACCCGGCTGTCTATACCTGGTGTCCCACGGCTGCACGGGTATTAATTCTACAGAGTTGACCATCCACATCGCTGACAAGCAGCAGTGTTAGATTTAAGTTTTATTATTGTACATATGTTATTGTAATCTCTATATATAAATGCGAAATTCCGATCAACGCACAGCCCAAACCTTAGCACCTAGAAGCATGAGATTTTGCATACATATTCCTGTCATAGCGTAGGGAGACAATAAGAAGCGATTTTACAAAATTCCCAATGGGCTCTACCCCACAGAAGGTCAAAGTTAGCATGGAGTTCGTATAGGAAGAATAATTTGTTTTGGATTTTTGTTTACATTATCGCAGATGAGAACTATTTTAAATTTTAGTAGTTGTCTGCAATTTATTTAATCATCAGCTGTTATAACAAAAATTTACTGTAAGGTTATTTCGGACCATATAAACATCAAAGTTATGTGGCAGTAAAATCAACCTAATTTATTGTGACATTTAAGTTTTATAAACTTCTAATATATGTGTGATTAGTATTGAAGAAAGTAGAATTGAACTTAGTATTTATTGCATTTTAATTTTTAAGAACGCGCGAAATCTCAGGAACTACCAAATGAATTTACTTGAAACTTTGACCACAGGTTCGTCTTGCCTCTTAGGTCTTCACTAATAAACGATTTTGGTAAATTCCTTCAGGGCTCAACCCCACAGGCCTGCGAAATTTCAATATAAGGCTATCCGCATGACAACAATTAAATATAGGCTACTAATTAAGAAACCTGTGGGGTTGAAATCTCTTTGCTAATAGGTGCCCAATGAAAAATATGTTTTGTACATATCCTTTAGGGCTCCGCCCTACATAAGTTCTCAATTTATATAGCCTACGTTTTGAAATTTTACATGGACGATTCTCTTTCCTCATAGGTAGGCCTACTCACTAAGAAACTGTTTTGCAAATATAGTTTTTGAAGCACTTAAGGGCTCCGCCCCACTGAACTTCAAAATTACTTTAGGGCCTCTTCTTTGACATGGACTTTCCTCTTTGCTCATAGGTACTCACTAAGAAACGGTTTTCCACAAACATTGTTTTTTTTTTTAATACTTTAGGGCTCCGCCCCACAAGACTTCAAAATGACTAACTAGGGCTTACGGGGTCGAAATTTGACATGGCTGTTCCTATTTGCTCATAAGTTCTCATCAAGAAAAGATTTTACAAAATTCCTTCAGAGCTCCACTCACACTAATTCATTGTTTGAATGTAATTCTTAAGGAAGAAGTTTTCGTTACTCTATTTTATTACCTATAAAATAGATTAAATCACGGGCGAAGCCGTGACGGGCAACAGCTAGTGTTTTATAAATAAATAAATCATAAAAGACAAAAAAACAATAAAAAAAAAACAAAAAAATGCAACATATCAATATGTGAAGTTTGTCACAAATTGATATGTTGCATTTTTTTTTTAACTTCGCGGGTGACCTTGACCTTTGACCTTTGCATTTCACAATTACCCCCACTACCGTAATTACCCCCACTACCGCACTAGGATTCAAACCTGCTTGGATGCGAAAAAACGGTCAGTCTGTTGCCAACTATCAAACGATTAGCACCTTGTACGAGCTTTGCTTACAACGAGTTATAACTGATGCATCTTTATTCCAAACGGCTTTACAAGATAATATCCCTATAACAGTAAAGCAGGATATCGAAGAGTACAAGAAAGATAATAGAGGGTATTCGGGATACTCCTGGTATAGGTTCCAAAACGGGGAAAAGTTTTGTAGGCCTTGTGGCGATGCTGCCGTCAGAGACCTTCGACGGTTCGTACAGGAAGGTGGTAGAAAACAGTTCGGATTTCTAGCACCGATGTTTAGATTTGAAAACTACAAGGACACCTGTGCTATTTGTTCCATCCCATTGTATCGATGGAAAAAATTTAGAAGTGTTTAATTGGATCTTCCATACCCCCACCACCATTACCCCCACCACCATTACCCCCACCACCATTACCCCCACCACTTTTTCATGTACCTCCAAACGCTGTGCCTCGGCTTCATTTCTACTCCAGCAGCCAACCTAGCAACATCAGGATGTCTCTCAACGTCAGTTGCGCAAGTTACGAGGAGGTGAGCATCAAGACTCAGCAGGAGCTAAACGACTTGTACAAGGAGTTGCAGCTGATGGTGGCACGAGGCTACCGTATAAACGTGCAAGTTTACGCTTGCAATATACGGAACACCCGGCAGCCAAAGGAAGAGCCTGGACACTCCTCGTCAGCTTCCTCACCGACGTCCATGAAGACCGAGCCGGACAACTTAGATTACTTTAGCTGACTAGCAGTTGTATTTCTTGTTCTAACCATTGTAGAATATGTTTATTTTTTCATTATATTAAAGAAGTAAAAGAGCAAAAACACCTATCTTGTTACTGACATATGAGCTCAGTAACAAGATAGTTTTTTTTAAAACACGGTTTGAATGACCTTGAAACTTCCCCCTCCACTGCTTTGCTACCCCCACCACATGACTATTGATGTACATGGCACATCGCAATTGGAAACCTCATTCCATCTTCAACAGCCAAACCGACAACATCAACAATGGCAAACCTACCAACGGATAAAACATGTCCTCACGTTTGCTGTGACTTCGTCCACGAGTTGGAGAAGAGGATGCAGGAGAGGGCGATACAAAGAAAGCAGATCCACTCAGAAAATATCATGATAGTCAACGGCTATCTTTTATTGTTCGGCCTTATTATGGTTGTACTTTTCATACTGTATGGCATAGTCACATGTGTCGGCAAGGTTGCAGAAGAAAACGCTCGCCACCATCAATTGGAAAGTTTCAATGTTACTTTGTAGGTTTTCCTTTTTTTCAAAACTCCGTTTGGATGACCTTGAAAATTCCCCCACTACTCCACCACACCCCCCACCACTTCACCATGTTCCTGCATGAGCATCACATCAACCGTCATTCCTTGTCCGACAAGCAACCATGGCAGACAACAACACCATCAGCCAAGCTGACTCCACTACTGATGTCGGTACAAGTACGGGTTGGACACTGTCGATCGATAGTGTACACTATTTGGAAACGATTTGCGAACGGATGAAGGAAATACTGCGGGACAACCCTGGGATCATAATACAAATGAATTTAAATTATGATTGGTCCCAAGTTAGAATGCAAGGGGACGATAACAACGGTCAACAATCTCCACAATATTCGCCGATGTCCCCGATCTACCCTTACGGCGAGTCTGACGTTGATGAAGATGAGGCTAATGAGGATGTGGGGGACAACGAGGCTGAAGAGGAGTAACCTTCATTCCTTTTTTTTTAAACCCAAATTGGATGACCTTGAGAATTCCCCCTCCACTATTTCCTTTTTTTTAAAACCAAAATTGAATGACCTTGAAAATACCCCCTCCACATACTTTTGGTTTACCCCCTCTACTTTTCAATACTGTTACCACAGTCTGTAGCTCACATCATTCCTTGCTTAGCTATCATGGCGGACAGCACTCTTTCTCGAGTTGACTCCACTACGGATGAAGAATGGCCATTTTCCTGGAATGTTCATCTGCAAGACTCGGCAGAAGTGGATATGTTGCATGAGAAATTGGTGTATGTATTAAACGAAAACCCCAACATTGAATGTAGAATGACTATGGATTTCGATGCGACAGGGGTCCACACTCAACCTTCCACTTCCAGCCAGCCTGAGCCTCAGCTTCAGCCAAAGAACTTTACACATCTTTACACTCCAATAAGGCCGGAGGATGTGGTTATCAGCGAGGCAGACTCAACTACAAGTTATATTGAGCCAACAAATTGGAAGCTTGTTGTTGACACCTTACACAAGGTCGACTTAGTATGTGACAAATTAAAGGAATTGATGATGCAAGATCCTGGTCTTCGTTTTAAAATTGATTTGTTTTTCATCTGGGGAGCACCTGCGCGGGGCTCTTCGTCTGACAGCTCTCCAAGTACAACGGACGAGGAGGAGGAGGAGGACGACTAGTTATCTTTTTTAAAACTCCGTTTGGATGGCCTTGACCTTTCCCCCTCCACTGAGTTTATTTAAGGTGCACTCTCAATGACTGCAGCATCATTTCATCGCGCACCTTCACCACAGCAACATGGAGAGTCAACTCAACTACTGTTGCGAACAGAAATGTTTTTCATGGCCAAATGACATTGATGTTGCGGATGGCCTGGCATGCAGAACATGTGAAGCTTTTGGTCAGTGCATGTGTAAGTGCAAGTCTTGGAAGAAGCCGAAACCAGAGTTGAAGACATTCCATGTGTACCAGATGAGAGGGTATAAGTACACTTGTTGCCCTGAACGTTGCATTGAATTCACACTAAAACAGCTAACTGGCTGCAAATTGTGCAACAATCATTTTGCAGGTTTTTGCAAACATTATTTGGGAGCCTGTCAGTACAGATCAACTTGGCATACAGAAGCACTCACTATCAATGAAATCGCTATAGATACACAAGAGTAGTCTTTCTACTCTTTGACTTTTTTTAAAACTCCATTTGAATGACCTTGACCTTTCCCCCTCCACTCACCTTAGTTTATATAAACCCCATTCCCACTGACCACAGCATCACTTCATCGTGCTCCCTCGTCAAAGCAGCATCAACTATGGAAAGTAAGCGCATCTCATGTTGCGAGCATAGGTGTTTGGAGATACAAGGCGTCACGTATTGTGCAAAGAAGCGTTGGGAGGAAGAGACGGGGACAACCTATTGCTGTGAGGATGAGTGTTTCCTCTTACCAAAGTGGCAAGTGGATGGGCTGGCCTGCCGGCAATGTGAATGCTTCGGATGTTGCAGGTGTAGATGCAAGAACCAACAGCTGCCACCACCGGTACTACAAACTTTCAAAATCTACAAATCCAAATACTTTTATACTTGTTGTCCGCAGCGGTGTATTAAGTTTCACTTCTCCAATCTTACCAATTGTCGGAAGTGCTACGGACAACCTGATGGGTGGTGCACCTGTTTTCTGGACTCCTGCCGCTACAGATCGGATTGGTTTACAGATCCGTTAGAAATTGATGAAGTCGACCAGGAAGCACAAGAGTAGTCTTTCTACTCTTTCACTTTTTAAAACTCCATTTGGATGACCTTGAGATTTCCCCCTCCACTTCCCCATATACCTAGAGTACACAGAGCCTGACAGTCAGTCACTCGGTGGCTGTCGTGGGGTGCGCATCGGTGTCGGCGCTCCGTTGTTAAGTTATCAAGGTCACAGTAATATCAAATTGTTGGTGTTGTGCTGGTTCAAGGTCACCTGAGGGATAACCGATTGCCCATTTAGGCAGAGTCATGTCAGAAACTCGAGTTTAACTTGGCACTTTCGCCGTTTCTCGTCGAAAGTTCGCTCCAAGTGGTCAAGGTCACGGGGACTCTGACTGAAACTCGGAGCGTAGTGCGAGAAACGGCAAAAGTGCCAAAACATTTTAAGTTTCGGCGTGACCTTGACCTTAGTGGCGTCGGTGACGTCATTTTGATGACGTAAGGGGTGATGACGTCATCAGCACGTCATTTCTGTGACGTAATGGGTGTGACGTCATGGAAATGACGTCATTAGTGATGACGTCATCGATGACGCAATCGATGACGTCATCGATGACGCAATCGATGACGTCATCGATGACGTCATCGGTGAGGTCATTGACCTCGATGACGTCATCCCTCAGGTGACCTTGAACTGGCCCAGCACCAACAATTTGACACTACTTATGTAAACTAGGCCTATATGTGTTACAAAAGTTACAAAAGATCTAATAAAAGATTATTTTCATGGAGAGCTACAGCTGTCATTTGTATAAATGATATCATTGAAAGCTTTGCTTTTCTGGAATATTCTCTTAAAGCCGGTGTTATGATATATTGTGGATACTCGTATTTAATATCAGCAAAATTTAATATTGGGATATAGAAAACATTGCAATTATAATAAATGATGATGGAAAGCTTTAAAAAAAACCATTGTACTACCTACCATTTTATGTTTCCTCCATACCTGATATTGCAGCTATTGCATATCCTCATTGTATAAGTAGATTTTTCAGCAAAACCAAACCAACAATAATGGAATCAAATAATTATTTCGATATTTTATTAATTACTTAACAAATATAATATATAATAGTGATATAATACAATAACACAGTCAGATATTTTCCAGGCACTTCGAATATTTATACTGCAAAACAGCCACTACATTTAAAAGAAAAGAACACCCAAGACGCACTTCTCATTTAGTGAACGAATTTCTGCGAAAGGACAAGGGAAAGATTTAAGAAGAGGATCAGATAGAAGTTGTAAATAACTCCGCCAGTCTAGGGACCACGGATGGACTGCGGGCGGCAGAGATCTGGCCGATTGCAAAGTATTACTAAATAATCCACGAGAAAACTATATAATCCAGGGTGATGCTTTAAATAATAGAAAACTTTATTTAAAGCTTGATAATAAAGTTTTATCAACCAGGCTGATTTAAATTTGTTTTTTCTAAGTAAAACAATAAATGTAACGAGAAATCCACTTGAAAAAATGTCTAGCTAAGGATCAAAACTAGAAATTATTTAATTATGTACAGCTGAATAGCAATGGTTATAATAATGATTATATCCGTAGTTTTTATTTATTTATAAAATCTACGCTGTATTGTTTTTATCGTAATAAAATGAAGTAATATTAATAAGTTACTTTCAAATAAATAATCTTGTTGCTTGGGGTAGTCCATTTTTATATTCCTACTTTTAGACACACACATCTGATATTATTTTATAGCTATTCGGATATTTTCTTATCAAAAACTATTAACATCGTCGCTAAAGTCGTAGAAAATAAACAACATTTACACGGCGCTAGACACTTTCAACTTTAGCCGCACCCAAGCTCAAACTTTAGAAAAGTGTAAATAATTTAAACAATCACAAGGAATTACAACTCGCCGCTTCCGCTCTTTTATGGATTAACTTTTAATTTCACATTTCTTTTGTCATAATCTGAACTTTAGTCAGACTTAAATTTGGTTTATTTGGAGGCTTAAAATTATGGAAAAGATGTAAACGGCGAGTCACTATCAATAAATATAGCAAATTATTAATTGTAGTATAAGATTTATTATATTAGGTAATGCAATTTATATTAAAATATCAAGTTGTATTAATCAACTAATGTCTCATGGAATTATGAAGACCAAAGGTTCTTATACTAGACTAAATAACAAATACCAGAAATCTTTACATATAAGTTCTGTTAAGAGGTGTTATTTTCTTGCACAACCTAATTCTCCCATATAAAATTATAAATTCAAAATATATAATATAGATTGTGTAATAATTATATAATATTAATATGAAATATAAAATATTAAGAATACTTTTTTCTCGGATATTTTTTAGATTTTAAAACAACATTACAATTATTTTGTATTTTTTATGTCAATTTATAATTTGTCATCACTGATGGTACAAAAATCAGTTAATACAGGATTTAATGTGATATCATTACAGATCTATTTACAAATCTATTACAAATTGGCATATATGTCAAATATATGTATTGTTACAATATAATTAAAAACGTGTATGGTATGTTTGTTTAAATAAATTCAACCATGGTAGTTTGACTAGTTTCAATACGATTTAAAATATAGTCTAATGCAGTAGCCTATATATGACAAACTAACCGTCTGGTAAACCGTCTAACTAGCCGTCTAAAAGTATCTGAAAAAGAAGAATATTTTGTAAAAAACTACTTAGAGACAAAATGTTTTTGCCACACTGTTCATAAAAGGGTTTCTTCCATATAAATAACCGTTTGCTAAAGTGGTTAATTTTCCCCCTATATACAAAAGAATATGAGAAAGATCAAGTTAAGTGCCGAGATCGTCGGGACTATCAAACATAACCTCAAACTAATAAAGCAGCAATTACCAAACGAAAACAATAACCAACCGCTGTGACAAGGTTTGTAACAACGGCTGACCTTAAATTGCTTGATTTAGCGTGCGGGAATGAACGTTACCGCTCTAGAGCGGGAATAAATGGAAAACCGGAAATGAACTGGTGTGGCAATGTGATTATTTGCATGTATTTTTAGGAAAAATAAATTGTGAATTACGAAATAATCATGTATTCAACAGGTGCGAAAAGTAATATTTTGCTGCACTCAAGAGAAATGTTTACGCACGAGTCGCAGATGAATGCGAAATAATTTCTCTCGAGTTAAGGCGAGTTACATATTAATTTTTTCCTACGACTGTCAAATAGTTATAATATAAGTATAAATATGTAATATTTATGATAGCCTAAATAATGCATTTCTTTCAGTTAGTTAAAAATCCATTGGCTGTTTCAAATAGGAGTATTAATTACACTGTTTACCTCTGTCAAGACGAATAGAAGCATAAATAACTTAAGTCACTGCCATATAGTTGTTCATCTATGCACTTTCACACAGTCTCAACTTAAAACTGGTTTGTAGGCTATGTTTATATTGACTCCCGATTGAAAACGACGCGACAAAGATCAGGTCAGGTTTTTATATCCATTGTTGCTAACTTAATTCCTGCTTAAACAGCGTTACCTTGCTGACTAATACATACCGCTTTTGTTCTGAGGTTTAAACATTGGAGTGTGTTAAGTGAATTAACACTGCGCAAAGTAAATTTAGAGTGCCCAAAGAAAAATGAATACGGAAATGACCGGTTTTGCAACGCGTACATCGTTTGGCGAAAACAACTGCTTTCTTGGACAGACGTAGGAAAAAGAATATAATTAATATCACAGGATCTGAAGTTTCTTCCGAAACTCGGTCATTTTCGATTTTTTCTATGACTTCGTTTGTAATTTATATTTCGACCAGGAATGATGAAATGCCCTATTAAAATGCATTAACCATTAAAAACAAAAGTATAGTATGATCATGATTAACCACACAACTTTCAATAAATTCTATATTTCATTTTCGTACTGAGTTTGTTAAAAACTAATATGTATTTGCCGTGGTATCGGGGTGCAATAGACGAAACAGGATTTATGGATTTATGACTAAAGCTGACACATAACATTTTGTGTTCAGCTTCAATCCTTTGAGCCATAAATTATGAATAGCAACACTAACTACTGACCGGATGTTATCGTCATTCGCCGGGATTTCCAAACTATGCCATTAATTAGAAACATACTCAAGTTTTATGTTTTAACCAAAAAAGTCCCTATATTAAAGACAAAATACAAGACAAGTTATATTTAGTTAAGTAAGATTTTAAAAGGTATTTTATATATATTGTAGTTGTTTTATGTACGCCCACATTACAGGTTTTTTTTTAACATCCGTGCTTTTTGTGCTATTCTAAAAACAAAGTATTTAAGCGTTCAAAGTCAGTATTAATGTTAAATTTATTATAATGATAAGTATAAATATTTAACTTAGCTACAACGTTTTGCATAGGCAAAAATAAGTAAAAAAAATAAGAAATAAGAAAAATAAGTAAACAAATTAAGCTGGTTTTTAAATAAGTGCAAAATTAAGCTATTTTTAAATAAGTGCTAAATTAAGTAGTTTTAGCCAGAGTGTAAAATTGGATGTTTATGTGTAGGCAATGCAACATATGAATCCGCATTATACTTTGATATACCGTAATATTAATTTTATATATTTCAAATTGAAACAACAAAATTGAGCAACTTGGCCTCTCTCACGACCAAATGATTTCTTAAGTAATCATAACAAGGGTTTACTACGTGAAATAATTTAAATGGGTAAAACAAAGCGACAAAAACTTAAACGCTTCAGCAAACTGCAATCTTTCATAATTGTGGAGAAAGAGTTAAGTTCACTAATTTTCCGACAAGCGTAAAATGAGTGTTTACCCACCAGTGAAAATAATAAGCCCTAAGTAGAGTTCCCTTGTTGAGTGCAACATCCATAAAATGACTGGGGACTTTGGATAAAGTTGTTAATTGTTTATGTAATAATTTAAGTCAGTTTTCGGTAGGAATCCGGCCAACCTCTTATCTTAGCATTTATACCTACATCAATAAAATAAATATATGGAAATTGAACTTTTAAGTTAATAATTGGGTGTATAAAATTTAGAAAAAAGATCTTTTATTGAGACAAAAAGGTTATTAAAAGACTTCCGTTAGTGGACGTCCCTATTGGAAGTCGTATACGATCAATTGCATTGGCGAAAATCGATATGGTTCATAATTTTAAAGTGCTTTGCATTCCGAGCAATGGGCACAGTCAAAAAATCAAAAGGTCATGTATACTCTGAGAATTTTTTTTTCTTTTGGAAATAGAACCAGGGGGATCGAGCTTAAGCTCGGTAAAATTAGGACTATTATTTTCTCACACAAAGCTCGTTCGCTCAGCTCACTCGCCCTCTTCCTTTTTTAGACGAGCTCGTTCGGTTCGCTCACTCACCAAGCTGAAGGGTGTTACACTTTTTTATAATTTTCCTAAACCAAAGGTTAAAGATGTAACACATTGGTTTATATCTACAGTTATCAGCTGATTTTTGTTCAATTAATAACCCTCCATAAGGATAACATGGGAATTTTGAAGGGCTCTAGGAAAAAACCGGAATTTTTCCAGCCATGGGACAAACTCCAATCAACTCCTCGTGGCCAAAAGCCCATATGGAACAAAAAAATAAAAAAAAATCCTCGGAGAGAAAAATTGTTTGCCCGTGCAAACATTGCTTGTTTTAGAGTATAAAATAAGATAAGATGATTTTAATGAAAATTTTAATTTCCTGCCATTTTTTAAGGTCGGATTGGAACAAAATTCCATGCTAATAGAGGTCTTTAATTTATTTTATATATTGACTTATGCTTATACATTTATGATTTTCTTCTATGGAGCGACTTCCTGAAGAGGTAAAACCCTATACATTTGGATAATAGTCTGTAGTACCTCCGCCATCTTGAATTTTTTCTCATAACAAAGTTAATATTTAAAATATTACTGTAAATTATAAGTGTCTTTAAAACACTTTATCACGATAATCTTGCATCGGATTCGTATGATACTTGAACGTGTTCGCCATAATGGTAGGCCTATGGTGGTTTATATGACATGAATACATTTTTTAATAAACCTCCTAAAATGGTTTAACATTGTTTTAAAAAGGTGTTTATGTCTATTTATATCTTATTCGTTATTCGAGTGGATAACTTTTTTTAATCAATTTTCTATCACGTCAAATGATAGATACTATGGCAACATTTAAAATGACATCAAGTTTGAAATTTTATGACGAAAAACAAACGCAAAGTAATGTTTTGAATTTAACGTTGTTATTATGGGACAAAATACCAAAATGGCGGAGGTAGTACAGACTCTTAAATGGCTTATAAACATGCACAAAGTCTAAGACTTCATTATTTAGACTAAATTGGTTAAAAATAGTAAGCCGTTCCAAGTCTATTCCGTATTATAATGTTGCTGCAGGGATAAAAATTACCTAACCCAAAATTAAAATAATGATCAACATATATTTGTAAAAAACCGGCAAGAAATTTTAAACCCCATATCTAACCTTTTGAGTTGTCCAACTAATTTTGTATTAGGAGTTATCAAACTAAATAATTATTTAAGTAACCGCTTTTAGAAAATATTTTTTTTATAATTAGAAAAAAAACTTGTCAAATAATACATACCTTTCCAAATATAATTCATGACATGCAGTAACGTAGCGCCTCAAGTCGCCGGATACCGCCCGCTCCACATCGGCGCAACGCGGGGTGCGTCCACCAGCCGAGATCATGACAGTTGCTCCCAAACTGTGCTGGGGTACGCCCACGGTGCAAGGCCGGCTGGGGGTACAGCGATGAGGATCGGCAACAGCGTCTCTATCTATTTCACATATTACGGAAGATTTTAGCAAAGCGAATCCTGGATAATACTTTGTTTCCATTTATAGTTTTAGAAATATGTTGTTAGTTTTGGTTAAGAAACGCCCCTCATTTGAATCTAGAAAACGGATGGACCAGGTAAATTTTTTTTTGAATATTGCAAATAAACCGAGAAAAAGAAAATACACACTTAAAATACAGATTCGGTAGGCGTAGAATTTTGGTAATGGATAAGTTAATAATACATAATGTACAGTGGTTATGCGTGTATATTTTTACAATTTGACAAAGACTATCCAACTTTACAATTTGAGGTCAGTTTGAACGAAACTACATCAATGCTGGTCCTTATGAGCGTGGCAATACAGTAATTGCACCTGTCAGCAGTGTCAGTGTCCATGTCCGCCACTGGGGGCTGTTCCGATATCAGGAGCGTCGCTTATCATCAGTTATCAGACGGCTCGGGGCCGCTGATTGGCTGACCTGCGGGAGTCCCTCAGGATCACTGACGAGATTACCAGCTACGTAATAACTGCCGCTTTGATCAAATGAAGAAACTGATGCCTATATTGAACTAACTTGGTACCTTCTGATTATTCCGGGGCCACTAATAAATTAATTAAAAATCCTGATTGACTTGTTTCCAAGGCTTCATAATATTGTTTATTGCAGCAAGAACAATACAATATTTCCTTCAATATTTTTTATATTTTTTTGCGTCTATCTACGCCAGTGGCATTTTTTTAAAGTTTTGACGGGGAACGGCCCAAACCCCGTCTTGTGTCACATATTGGCTAAACTAAAATCTATTATTTTAAAAGAAGCACTAATTGTACGGACAAAATTTCTTTCCGTCCTAAGATTTTAATTTTTTAGATTAACCAATTCTAACTAGTCATAAAGTTGAGAAAATTCAGATTTTCGTCCTACATTCCTTCAAAGTACCTGTGTTACCTTAAAGCCATTTTTATAGTTACTGAAATGAATACAAAATCTGATGGTAACTATAGAAATAAAACAATATTGTGTTAAATTTTCAACCTATATTTCAACAACTTTTATTCGAATGGAAACGCTCTTTGGCCTGAGAGTATCAAATGAGCTCGCATTGAAAAGGTAATCGAATTTTGCGGGGTGACCATAGAGAAGAATTAATGTTATGTTTTACAATTTTACACTTTTACTGAGCTAATGCGCAGTCAACTAGTACTACTCTATTGAAATATGTAAATGGAAAAGATAAAATATACAAAGAATTGATACTTTATACTTTTTTTCATACTAGTTTACTGGTTGCTCGAAATCGAGCAATTTATTTTGATACAATAGTAGATGATAAGCGCCGATTGTGCGCCGCCCCGGGAGCCTGTGCTCTGATTGGTCGAAAGCTGGTCACGTGACCCAGATCCTCTTCTCTGATTGGTCGAAACTGAATAGGCCACGCCCCCTAGACAAGATGGTGGACATCCTCGCCCAAAGAGACCTGTGTTCTGATTGGTCGAAAGCTGATCACGTGACTCAGACCCTCTTCTCTGATTGGTTGAAACTAAGTAAGTCACACCTCTTTTGGCAAAAGAGGTCCTCCTGGACAAGATGATGGACATCCCCTCCCAAATAGACCTTTGCTCTGATTGATTGAGAGCTGACCCACGCTCCACCAATCTGTTGTTTTGACATGGAGAAACCATGTTTTTCGTAAATATTAGCATTTTGCAGTTTTTGCTCAAAATTCTTGTTATCCCCAGGTCTTGTACGAATTTCAGAGCATAATGTGAAAAGACACAAATGAACCAAAAGATATTTTTGTTTCAGTGCGATTTGGAAACTAGATGAGGAAAGCAATGACAACGCTTAGGAGCAAATATTTATTTATTTTAGTGTGAACTTAAAATTAGTCTAAACCCTAGAAAAGTATACCAGCGCTGAGATCTGCATTCGACAAGTCACACTGAGACTGAGACAGCGATGTTGTGCGAACGAGGTACTAGACTTTTACTATTCGTAGGCCGTAGTTGCTGTAATGTGAGCAAAAAAAAATAACAAAATTATCGTTCTCATAATAATAATGGCTTATTTGTAAAGTAGCTTCTGATAATAAAACGGAAAGAGATGATTTAAACCGCCACTTATGAACTTTTATTTTTATATTCTGAATATAGTAGCACTTTTGCAGTATTTTTCCTTAAACTTCTTGTTGTGCGAAGTTTATAAACTAGTTTTTTATTATTAAACGTTGAATGAAATGGTTTTAAAAATTGATACTGCCCAAAAACGCATTTTTAATTGAGTAGCTATTAAAAGCAATAAATTAAAATGTTTAACATTAATAACTATTGATAAGTAATTGTTACTATGACTGTTGTCATGTAGTATAGTTTCTTTCTTGACAACCAGTGTTTAAAAAGGTACATACAAGAGTTAGATTTAGTATTGTGATAAAATAAAGAAGTTTAAATAATACTTTTTAATTTATGCTAATTCTTTAGTTATTTTAGAAATATTGTATAGTATATTTCCAACAATTATGGTTACGAATAATTAATGTTAATGTTTAATAGTCAGCAGCACTATTGGTAAGTTTAGTTGCACTTTTGCAATATTTTGCATTAAACTCCTCGCGGTCCTAAAGACTTGTTTGAATTTTAGAGTATAATGTGAGAAACCAAAAATACCAAAAAAAAATTTCTTTTCGGGGTGATTTGGAAACTTGGTAAAAAATATAATCATAAAAACAATAAAAGTAAATATTTAGTTTAGCCTAATTATGGTTTGGTGTAAAAAACTTGATTGGTTTATTTATTTATTTATTTATTTATTAACCAACGGTCAGCACCATTTACATCAATGTGTACATTATAATAACAACATAACATGAATTATAAATAGAAATACAAAACTAAAGTGATATATCCAAGATGCTCAACACTAAAAAATCACAGAATCAAGAGAATATTCATGGAAGACATGCAAAACATTGGTGTAAAAAAGTTGATTCAAAACCTAGTAAAAGAGCGCGGCAGCGCTACCACGAAGTTCACTCGACGAGACACACTCTGAGACTGAGACAGCGATACTGTGTATTCGAAGTACTCGATTTCGTAATTGCTAAAAAGTGAGCAAAACGTCAATAAAATTATTGTTTTCCTCACAATAATGACTTATTTTTTTATCAGCTTCTATTACTATAACGGAAAAATATTTTTAATGGTTTCTCGTGAACCTTCAGCAACTGATTCTGAAAAAGGTAACGTTTTTGTTGTATTTTTCCTCTAAGTCCTAGGGGGGCACCGAATTTTCCAAATTATTGAGGAGCATAATGCGAGAAACCACATAATTGCTAAAAAAAGTTCCTTTCTGTGTGACTTGGAATTTTGATGAGAAATATCATCATGTTAACGCTTATATAATTATTTAAATTTTGTTTAGTGTAAAAACTCGTTACATGTTTATCTTATGGAGAAAGGAGAATTTAATGAATCATTAGACAGCTGTTGTAAAAACAACTGCTAGAAAATTAGGACGAAAACAGATGTTTTAGTTCTAAAATGTTTTTAACTTCTTGGGTCCAGATCAGCTGAAATTTTGACCGAATTTCGATCAGGAGGCGATCTCTAGTATCCGTAAGCAAATCGGTCCCCACGAAATATCTCGAGTTAGAAGAAAGATAGGGTAACGTATGATGGCTCATTTTAAAGCTTGAGGGCCAAGGACGCAAGGAAAAATACCAGAATTATAAAAAATTATCTAGACTTCGCACCATTGGACCTTGAAGCTCCAATAATAATCAAAGGGAAGACGATTTTTAGATCTACACATTTGAATAAGTAGATGTCCCAGTGTTTTATCATAAACTCAGCTGGTTATGGAGCAGATATTTTTGAGTTAAGATAACCATATGGTTATAACTTTTTAAAATTGGCAATGCACTATAAAAAAGATAAACACTAATAGTCATGATCGGATTACGAATCCACAGATTTCATTTTCCTGACCCCATTTATGTCATTAAGAAAACAGGAGTCGAATGATGTATTTATGCTGGGATATTTATGCTGAATATTCCAAAGTTAAAATTGGCTTGGACGTGGCTTGGTTGATATGATAATGATGGTTGTCTTTACTCAGTGAATGAAGTTTAGTTATTACGTTACTGCTTTATATATTGACTTACAATATAGTAGTTAGAGTTGAAGAGTTAAATCTTTTTGTTGAGTGTTTGATTATTTTCGACAGAAATCATTATATATGAACTACTAACATTGGATAACCTCCGTACTCCGTATGAGGAATATTTTGTTTTGGTTTTATCAATTCTCTGCTCTTTTCTTTACGCAGATCTTAGGGAAACAATAAACACCTGAAATCCATAAAGATGGGGAGCTTTTCATGTAATAGTGTTATACTTCATTGACGAAAAGACAAAATAGACTAAAATCAAAGTACGAGGGTCGTTGGTGGCATTGAGGCAAGGGGGCATGGGGGCATGGGGGAGACATGGGGCAGAGCTGGGGGCACAGGATGGCACAAAGGTACGGGGAGGGATGGTGGGGATGGCAGCACGGGACCGTTGGGAGCACAGGGGGTTCGGGGATATGGGGGCCCGAAGGGTGTCGGTGGCACTGGAGACAGGGGGACATGAGGAGCACTTTCTAGTCATAAGGAACATAGGTTCACACGGAGGAACGGCCAGCATGATGGCACAGGAGCATGGAGGGTATGGGTATCCTATGGGTATCCTTTGGGGTGCTTCTTCCAAACAAAACCTTGAAATCATCTTTAAACTTCAAAAGAGAGCCATTCGATACATATTAGGCTTGAGATGTAGAGACAATTGTGGCGAGAAGACAATTGTGGCGAGACCTTCAGACAACTGAAGATATTAACTTCCTGCCCTGTTTATTTTTGAATCAATAAAACTAGCCAAGATCACAGATAACTTGTCTTATCCTGTTGTGCATAATCACAACACTAGATTTAAAGATACCAGAGCCTCAGTGCGTCACAATTTAAAGATATTTGAACAGAAACCAAGCTATCAGGGAATTAGATTCTATTCTAAGCTCCCGAAGTCTCTAAAAGAAATTCAGAATTTAAATAAATTTTTGTCTAAACTCAAAGTATTTCTTATGGACAGATGTCTTTACTCTCTGGATGAATTTTGATTGAGTGGGCTAATCTTGTCAACACCCCATTAGTATACTTCTTAACATCTTCATGACCTATTCCCCTCCTTATGGCAATCTGGGGATGGACTGAATTTCAAGACTGGTCCCATGCCGTCTGCGGTCTACGGGGCGACGCGGGATGTATGTATGTATGTATGTATGTATGTATGGGGTGCGGAGGCATACGGGGCACTCTGGGGAGGTATGGGAATGAACTGAGGCATGTGGTGGCGGAGGGTGTGGGGGCACAACGAGCACTAGGGACGTGGATGGCAAAAGGCGTTAATGGCATGGGGGGCACTGGGGCCACGGGGATAAACGTCGGTCATGGGGGCACGGAAACATAGGGGGCCTGGGGCCACGTGGCGGCGCGGGGCTGGGAAGGCACAATTGGCACTAGGGGCGTCGGTGGCACGAGGAACGGGGGGGGGGGGGCAGATGGGCATTGGAGCACTGGGGAGGCTTGGGGAACACAGAGGGCATGGGGACCATGGGGAGGAAGGGTAGGAATGAGGCATGTGGGGACAGGAGTACCGTGGGTGCGGAGGCATGGGGGCACGAGGATTGTGTCGGGGCACTTTGATTGGGGGGGGGATGTTGGACATGGGGGCACGGGGATAAACGTCGGTCATGGGGGCACGGAAACATAGGGGGCCTGGGGCCACGTGGCGGCGCGGGGTTGGGAAGGCACAATTGGCACTAGGGGTGCAACAAAGATGAACAAAGAGGGCACACAAGGGCCACGGGTAAGAACTGTGGGCATGTGCGCACGGGAGAATGGGGAGCACAGGAGCATGAGGAGGCAAGGGGGTACGGGGGCATGGGGGTTACTCGGGCCCTGGAAGCATAGGGGGTACAGGAAACACGGTTCAGGAGAGGGGAGAGGGGAAAGGGGAGGGATGAGGCCACTGCGAGTGTGAGGGAATGGGGTGAGGGGGGGGGGCACAGGGGTTCAGGGTGAAGGAGTGTACAGTATTAATGGGTTTATGTTTTATTGAACGATTTTATTTACTTGAGTTACAAACTCATCATGAACATGTTTAAGGTTAAAAGTATATTTACCGCGTCCATAATAGTGCAATAACATTTTCTTTTTTCACAAAATAGACTAATGTATTTTAATATAGGGGTAATCTATTGGTAAATAACTGATTTGATAACGCCAAAGAGTTTCATCAAGATTAGGAAATATTTTATAAGAAACCCCAAACGCAAAAATTCACATTACAGCTTGAGAAAAATACAGTAATATTGCAAGCAGATAATAAATTGAAACTTATTTTTGGAGACATCACTATTCTGATTTTTAGGGGCGTTTGCCCCTACAAGCCACTAGTCATTTTTATTTCCGTAACTGATCATTGTATTAAGTGCATATTTGGCATTACCTTTTATCACTGTAATGCTTATTTTTAGTAAAAAATAATTTTTCCGATGTGTCAATAATTCAAATTGGAGGCCATTTTAAATTTTGGATTCAAATATCTTAAAACTGGAAAATTAAATCAAAATCTTAAAAGAGACAAAAACGTTGACAAAATTAATTATCTAACCAATGATAACATGTTTAAAAGGATGTAACAACAAAGAACAAATGGCGGCAAGTGGCTATACAAAGCGTTAGGACATATGTTTATGTAAATTGTTTACTTTATTATGTATCTCCAAATATGCTGGATTTTTTTCTGACACCGTGCGATAAAAGCACGCTAATTTTTTATTTATTTTATTTATTTATTTGCACATAAACGGTATACACCATTTTCAATGGATCATGGTCTAGTATTGAAAATGTAAATTTTTAGATTGGATTTATTGTATTGTTGTTTGGGTCTGTTATGCTTTATTGATTCTGTTGCCAAGCATGTAGCATGCAATTAGTCAATGGTGTGTTAATTTATTGTCAGATTCCCTAGTCTGGTTGTAAATTCTACTGTATTGTTTTTGTAAAATGGTGTATGCCGTGGAGATGAATAAATAAATAAATAAATAAATTACTCGTTCAACTGTATTTTATCGTTGTGTGTATGAGTTTTCAAATGCATAATGAGTTCTTTTCTGATATTTCTTTAGGTCACAAGTAATTTATTTATTTATTTAACATATGCGGCATACGGCAAGAGTTCGACTTTTCGCTATTACAAACAGCTGCAGGAGCAGTTTGGCATAATTTATTTATTATTTATTGTTAGCAGTTATTATTATTATTTGCAACGCTCTATGTTTACGGGGTTAATCTGGTATAAATCGTCGTTTCACTTTTATTTGATCCTATGTGGGTTCACAATAACAAAGAAAACATTTGAGATGTGTTAAATGGTGTCATAGAGAGAACGAAAGAGAGAGAGAGAGAGAGAGAGAGAGAGAGAGAGAGAGAGAGAGAGAGAGAGAGAGAGAGAGAGAGAGAGAGAGAGAGAGAGAGAGAGAGAGAGAGAGAGAGAGAGAGAGAGAGAGAGAGAGAGAGAGAGAGAGAGAGAGAGAGAGAGAGAGAGAGAGAGAGAGAGAGAGAGAGAGAGAGAGAGAGAGATTCTTTATTATACAATCTTCAAGATTGAGAATAGTGTCATTACATATAGTATGTACAAGCAATGAGGAAAACCAAATCAAGGAAACAGTGATGACGTCATCAACCGGTTATTCAGTTAAATCTGCTGAGTCATGATACATGTCTTCTTCTTCTTTCTTTCTCTTCTTTTAATCCTCATTCGCAATGTGGTGTTCGAACGTGGTAGTTGGTAATAACTTTGTGCTGTCTTAACGATGGTTTATGTACCGTGTGTAATAGTGATTATCTGTGTATATTTGATGTCAACAGGTGACAACGTCTAATGGATCAATTTTTACTAAATATTGATGATGTTGCAAAAATACACTGCATCCTAGATCGCACTGTGGACATAAGCTTTGGGGTGATTGATATGAGGTAACTAAACAATTTATTTTTTCAACTCCATATCTCATCCTTGAGATCCAGCGACATGAGGTACCCAGAAACTAAAAAAAACAATAATCCACTTTACATATATAAAACTAGAAAGGGGTCTAAGATTTTTAGGATGTTTTGTATAAAGGAGCAGGTTATATCCAGGTAATTTTCATGAGCTAAAGAACCAACGTAATAGAATTATTGTTTTGTAGGATATAAAAAAAACAGCAATAAGGTTAAACATTTTTTACTATAATTTTTAAATATGTAGAATATCTGTAGTAATTTTCAAGAGTTTTTAAAAACAGATGATTAAATATTTTAAATTTTCAACTTAGCTTAAGGCCCCGGTCTACCTAATACCGATAGGCGAGTTTTATGGATGCAGAGATTTACGGGAATCGTGTTTTAAAACTAACCAATTAACATAGAGATTGACACTTAACTTTTTCTAAAAGTGGTACGAGACGGGTCTCGTCTTTTCTGGTTTTAGAATTTTTAAATAAAATTTCTAATTTCAGTTATAACTGTCTAAAACCATCTGTTTTTCTCTAGTGGCAAGTTTTATAGATGCAGAGGTTTACTAGTATCGTGTTTTAAAACTAACCAATGAAGATAGAAATTGGCTCTTAACTTTTTATAAAATTAAAAAGACAAATTTCGTCGGCTCTGTTTTTAGAATTTTTAAATAAAATTTCTAATTTCAACTATAACTGGCTAAAATCATCTGTTTTTCTCAAGTTTTAACTCAAGTTTTCGATTAGTTTTTATGAAACTACCAAAGTGAGATTACCAAAGTGTAACTTACAAAATTTAGTACCGTTATTATTTTTAATATGACGCATTATTTATAGCTCTAGGCTGCATTTAGCAGAAGATAACAGGATTCTAAAAAACCTTGCATCTGCATTGCAATCTCTATCATAATTAGTTAATTTTAAAACACGATTCCCGTAAACCTCTGCAGCCATCAAACTTGCCTAGGTCTACGGTCGCGAGGCAGCATTCGGTAATGTCGTTCGGGCTCAGGTAGACCGGAAGTCTTAACTGGCAATGGAGAAAACAAAAAATAATACCCCATGTACATTTTGTTGGGAAATCAACTCCACTCTGTATTTTCTCTTGCTTATTGATATAACTAAATAAAAATTATGTTTTTTAAATTCACTAGCTTTGGTTTAACTCATAGAACCAATAGCTAAATGGTCGTGCTTTGATACGAAGATGGCTTTAATGGAAAAACAATATATAAAGATTGATTTGAGCCTACCAGAGCCTATTTAACTTATTCCATACATTATAAAACTAAACTAAAATAGTAACTTTACAAAGCTGACTATGTAAGACCGAAAAATTACTGACTTTTATTAATCTTAATCTTTTATCTAGCAAACCTCATAATATTTTGAAGAATTACAATAAAATAATAAATATTATTTAAATAAAATTAAATAAATTGTTTGTAATATTTTTGCAAAGATTTAAACCAGTTTTGAAATGAGACATATATATTAAATACGATAGAAATGAAAACTAAAAGGCGTGATGATTCGAGGAAAACAATCACAGACAGGTTTTTTCTTCGCATGTTATAAGGACAAAGAAATAATTAGTAAAATTATTATCCAAGCTATCTATCACTTTACATTTATACTGTTCATGTTTATTTCACTGGACTAAATATTGAATAATAGTGGAATATGAAATTTTTTAAGTTATATCCATACTTTATTACCTTAAAAACACTTCAAATATTTATTATTAGATGCTTATTACTTTTTATTATTTATTTTTTTTTTATCTCCTTCATCGGTCTACAGAGATTAATGTTCACAATCATGATTTTCTTCTCACCCATTTTGACAATGTTTTGTTAATATTAGGTTAGTGTCCACTGTACGTTTCATTAAGACCTTTTTATGTTTTTCATTGTTTTGTATATTTGTACCTTACACATAATGTAAATTTAAAACCATAATACCGTACTTTAAAAACTTGTCTTAAACAATTTTCGTAAGTGTTTCGTTTTATCACAAATAAATATACCTTATATGATCCGTGAATTAAGTCTTAAATAATAATAATAACTCAAAGTTACTGGGTACGTAACCTCAAGATTAAAATACTCCTGACGAGTCAATAGAAAAGTCCACACGACATACATGTCTCCAGGCGGTATCACATATTTTTGAAGGCACCGATTAAAATTTTGTTATTCTAAATTTTCATCCACAAGAGTTGAGAAGGTTGGTAATTTTATGCAAAATTGCTAAATAACCTACTAGCAAAGCTTGGTAGTCCTGATACTAATAAAAAATTATTTTGTATTAATAGTTAATACTGTTCCAAAATAAAATATAAGTTTTTTTTTCTTCAGAAAAATGGTAAATATATATCTTAACCACAATCGAAAAAATCAAACATTTGGCTGCACATTCCTTTGTCAAGGGAAGAGGTGACTAAAAGTAATAAGAAAATGGCAAAACTTTATATTTCGTTTTTTTTATAAATTTAATTACAGAAAACTCACTGTTACAATACTATTTGATTTTGAGGCCCTTGTAACCAAAACCTCATTTTAATGCATAATATATATAGTTTACCGTTTTAAAGAAACCTTTGATTTCGATTAAATTAATATGGAGGTGTAAGTTAGAGTACTTTAGGTTAAAGTAGAGTTAATCATTCAGAATGATCAAAGACCTGGGGAACGGGGTTTCATGGGGAATCCAAACGATCAAAATTATTTTTGGAGTTTTTTTACAAACATTTTTTAATTTATTTGAACCATTTTAACTAAAACCACTTTAAATTTGTAACATTCCTTTAGAAAGAGAGACTTTATTGAAATGGTGACCTAACAATATAGGTAATTTAAACCAAGTATGAATGAGTGATAAGTGTAGGATGATTGTGGCGCGATCTTGTGATGGGGAGAATAAAAACGTTTCCCATTTTGTTTTCCATAAGGAAATTCTACAAGTTATTATCTATCATTATCATCAGTTACCTCACAAATTTATTGTAATAACCTGATAATTATGATATATTTATATTTGGCTACAAAAAGCATATGGTGGCCGAAAATTACCTACATAATCATTCCCCATCATATATCAAATGAAGAATAAAAGAAATTCTAGAGATTAAAACTATTTGCTATGTACCTTTACTAGAATGTAACTACCCAATATTTTCTATAATATCTAGCAACTTAGGGCTGCTGCAATGCTGGGTGCAATAAATGCTATTACGGTGCTATTATGGAATACTATCGTGGAATTAAATTTTAATTCCACGATAGCTAGATCATATCTTAATATCCCGTTGCAGCACACCTGCTTACTCAACAAATCTCAAATGGAATTTCAGATTTATTACTTTCCCCATAGCAACACCATGGGAATGAGCATTAAGCATGAGCTGCCATATGGCGTTGTTAGAAAATGTAGATTAATCCCTCATTGGTAGAGGTAAACACAAAATTTTATGAAATTAAAACTTTTTCCCCTAAAATCTCATTTGAATAGTTTTGCTGCTTTATGGGTTTTTAAAAAAATTATAAGATAAACCCTGTTTAAATAATGTACATACCAAATTGGTTGTGTCACTGAATAAGCAAGATACTGGGTTTTGTTGATTTCCTATAAGAATAATATATTAAACACAGCATGTTTGGATTTCCTCAGTAGCCAAATATGCTAAGTTAAAAATTCGAAATCCTAAATTGTTTGTTTTTACTAACTCTTTTAAATTATTAGAGTTAAAATGTTGAATTTGAATAGTTAATTGTGCTTGAAAAATGCATATATATATATATATATATATATATATATATATATATATATATATATATATATATATATATATATGCATATATGTGTATGAAAATGAACTAACGGTGTTATTAGTTTCTGGACACCTCAAAATATAAAAAAAACTAACATGGTTCCGGGCTTAGATCTTATCATGCTTAGCACCGTAATAGCGTATTCCCTATAGGGCAATTTCTCAAAAATTTTAAATTGTATTCTAATTTAGTGTTAAGCACTTACCGAGAACCCCTATTCAAGTCAAGACAACCTTTCCCTAACTAGTCCGTGTTAAAGCTTCGAGCAAATATATGAAGGAAAATATATTTTTAATAGGAATTTCTTTTGGAGGGAGAGGCGGAAAAATGCATTTCGCACACAGGTGGTCAGCCTGTAGTGTAGGGCTCCCCTAAAAAAGATGGGTTTACCCTTTAAAAAACCTCCTCTACTAATAGGATTAAATTAAGTAAAATGATAGCAAACCCTATACAGCCATAAAAGGTCCAGTGTAATTCGGTTTTTAATTTTTGTTTGATAGATATATTAAATTAAAGATTGTGAAATTCTTTGCTCTCCCTACATTAATTAAAAAAAATTATTTATACAATTTAAAATAAAATTTGTTTTAAAACATTAAAAATTGTATTTTTTTACAACTTTATTAAAGTGTTGCAAATTAAGTAAAACAAAAGGTTTAAAAAGTAACTCATTGGAGACTCTGTCATTACGTCTTCATCCATTGGGGTATAAAGATAATCTATACCAAACGAAAGTTCTACTTGTATCAGAGTAAAATAGACTAAAGGTATAATTTACTGTTAATTTAAGCAGAAGGTAAAAAAGTAGTAAATCAAATAAAAGAAAACTTATAAAACAAGGAGTTATTTAGGGTTCCTTCATTCAACCTTCAGTCAACGTGGTATGAAGGTCATCATCACTGATATTTTCGTTCAGAGGTGTTAATTATAGAAATAATAATAAAACCAACCATAAATATTTGAAATTTGTACTAATTGGAGTGAAAATTAAGAGAAGTTATTAATTGATTTATTATTGGGTTACCTTAAAAAAAAGGTATAGAATAGTGGTTATTGGTGGATTTGACATTTATTTCGAACCATTGTGGTAAGAAGATTATCTACGATATTCTCTAACCTTATCTTAAAGTTAAAAATTACAGTCAGTGTGATTTAAAAAGCAATACAAATTTGTAATTTATATTGATTTAAGTAAAAATTAAACAAAATTTGCAAGACGAGTAAAATATAAGGAGAAAAAGATTGGATACATTGTGTCATTGGATACTCCACCATTCAGTCACCAGCTATTGTGGTGAGATGATTATCGATGCCACTCTGAACGTGTAGTGCAAAGTTGAAAATTATAGTGATTATAATTAAAACAGTTGTACCAATTTGCAAATCGTAATTAATTATTTAAGTAAAAAGTAAGAAACATTGTAAATTGATTAAAACATAATCTATAAAAAGAGGAATTATTGGAGACTCAGTCATTCTGGCTTTAACCATTGTGGTGAGGGATCATCTACCATATACTCTGATCTTGTCTTACAGAGTTGAAATGTATAGTATTTATAATTAATTAAAACAACCATAAAAATTACAATTTGTATTAATTAAAGATAAAATAAACAAAAATTGTAGATTTAGTTAAACCTTAAGTATAAAAGGGGAAGTCATTTTAGGCTCCTTAGTTCAATCCTCAACCATTGTGGTGAGAGGATTATCTGCGATACTCTGACAGAGGTGAAAATTGTAGTATTTATAATTAAAACAACCATAAAAATTACAATTTGTATTAATTTAAGATAAAATAAACAAAAATTGTAGATTTAGTTAAACCTTAGGTATAAAAGGGGAAGTCATTTTAGGCTCCTTAATTCAATCCTCAACCATTGTGGTGAGAGGATTATCTGCGATACACTCTGATCTTGTTGTGCAGAGTTAAAAATTGTAGTATTTATAATTAAAACAATCATAAAAATTACAATTGGTATTAATTTAAGAGAAAATAAACAAAAACTGTAAATTTAGTTAAACCTTAGGTATAAAAGGGGAAATCATTTTAGGCTCCTTAATTCAGTCCTCAACCATTGTGGTGAGAGGATTATCTGCGATACACTCTGATCTTGTTGTGCAGAGTTAAAAATTGTAGTATCTATAATTAAAACAATCATAAAAATTACAATTGGTATTAATTTAAGAGAAAATAAACAAAAACTGTTAAATTTAGTGGAACATAAGATATAAAAGGTGGAGTCACTGGAGGCTCCTTCATTCAGTTTTCAACCTTTGCGGTGAGAGGATTATCTGCGGTACGCTCTGATCTTGTCGTACTGAAGTGAAAAGTATAGTATTTATAATTAAAACAGTCATAAAAACTACAATTTGTATTAATTTAATATAAAATAAACAAAAATTGTAGATTTAATTAAACCTTAGGTATAAAAGGAGGAGTCATTGGAGGCTCATTCATTCAGTCTTCAACCATTGTGGTGAGAGGATTATCAGCGATACACTCTGAGCTTGTCGTACAGAAGTGAAAATTATATTATTTATAGTTGAAAAGCTGTAAAAATTTGCAATTCGTATTAATTTAAATGAAAATTAAGAAAAATTCTCAATTGGGTAAAACACATAGTATAAAAAGAGGAGTCATTTTAGACTCAGTCATTTGGTCTCCAACCATTGTGGTGAGAGCATTATCTGCGATACGCTCCGATCTTTCATTATAGTTGAAAATTATAGTGTTTGTAATTAAAACAGACGTAAAAACTACAATTTGTATTAATTTAAGAGAAAATAAACAAAAATTTAAATTTAGTGAAACATAAGACATAAAAGGAGGAGTTATTGGAGGCTCCTTTATTCAGTCTTCAACCATTGAGGTAAGAAGATCATTGCTGACCTTGTTGATCAGAGGTGTAAAATATAGCGATTATTGTTAAAACAATCATACAAATTTGCAATTTTGTATTAATTAAAGTTAAATCAGAGAAAATCTGTAAATTGAGCAGAACACAATATATAAAAGAGTAGTCCTTGGTGGCTCCGCCACTCTCCAACTATTGTAGCAAGAGGGTTACCTGTGATAAACTTAAGCGTTTGTTTCAAAACATTAAAATTATAAGAATTTTATAATTAAAGTTAAAAGTAAAAATACAATAAAAGTTTAAATTAAACGTTTAAGTCCTTTATTGGAGTATATAACGTTAAGTTTCACCGTTATAACTTAATAAAAGTTTTCTTTGCTTTCAGGAAAATATTGGTTGCGTAAAATGGAGAAGGAAACCTGTAACAAGTGCAAAAGAACTATATTAAAGAAGAACGTACTACGCCACTCAAAAACGTGCCCTGGGACACAGGTGTTTACTATCGAACCACAGACGCCATGTGAATTATGTGGAACAAGAGTGACATTATCCCACAAATCGCGACATTTTAAAAAATGTGCTAAGAAACGTGCAAGAGATGACTTTTATATTCCATCTGCAAAGAAAATGCATATTGACGATGCAGTACCTTCCACTAGCTTCTTTCCACCTTTGGATAGTGCAGCTGCTTCGTCTAGCTCTGCAATAAACACTCTTCGGCCATCTATCCTCTCCATAAACAATGCTTCTATGTCAGCAATCAAAAATATCACCGAAAATGAACATAATTTAGAAATAAGAGAGATAGAAAAGGCGTTCAAGAGTAGGATGAAAACGTATTTTATTGAGAATACTGCTGCCATAAAAGACCCTGTACAGTTTCTTGAACTTTCCAGACCAAAGTTTTATGAAAAGGTATACGAAAATGTTCAAAGCCATAACATAAAAATAAACACCGTACTTGTAGCAGAGTATAAAAAAACATCTAATAATGAAGAAATTACCCAAGAAATTAACTTTAAGAATCAAAATGTCATCATATACCCAACCACAAATATAGAAGAAGAATTAAAATGTAAGGAGAAAAAGATCTTGACCGAAATGGAAGAGTTCCAGGCTAAAGGATCGGGTTGGACACTGAGTAAAATACTTTACATAGAACTGAGGATTAACCGCTATATACCACTACGAGGATCTTCATACATAGATTTACCAAACTGTCTAAAACAGAAGAAAGCAATAGTTAATGTCCAAAACAGCGATCATAAATGTTTCCTATGGTCAATCCTCGCAGCCATCTACCCTGTAGATCGGACAAACCACCCTTTCCGAATCCAGCACTACCAACAATATGAACATGAATTTGATAATGCGATGATTGGAATAGAATTTCCTGTCAGTTTAGCTAATGTTAAAATTTTTGAAAAACGAACTGGTATTTCCATAAATGTATACAGCTACGATGAAAAGTTCATAATATACCCACTACTTACAACCGACGAGGAGAAAGAGCAACATGTTGATTTGCTATACTTAAAAGATGAAAATAATTCACATTATTGTCTAATTACCAATCTAAGCAGACTTGTTGGAGCACAGAAAACAAAACATGGACACAGTATCCACTTATGTAGGCGGTGTCTGTTGCATTTCGGTACCGAAGATTTATTGAAAACACATAGGGAATATTGTAAACGACATGAATCAGTAAAGATTATTATGCCAATGGAAAATGAAACGATAAAGTTTAAGGACTTCAACAATACCATGAAAGTACCATTCGTCATTTATGCCGATTTCGAATGTATGCTTACTCCTGTGCAGTGCAAAAACGGTGAAGAGGGACAAGTTACGAAACCATACACAAAAATATATCAAAAACACGAAGCTATTAGTTTTTCATATTACGTTGTCCAGTCAGAAAATGATTACGCAAGACCTGTAACATACTTTGGTGAAAATGCCGCACAAGTTTTTGTAAAACGCATAATTAATGAGTCGAAGAGAATTAGTTATCGATATTCGAAAGAAGCTGCTCATCCAATGGAGTTGTCAGAGGTAGACCTCGTAACTTTATCAACGGCAACTCAATGTCATATTTGTGGCAAAGGTTTTACGACGCAAGATCCTCTTGTTAGGGATCACGATCACCTGACTGGAAAATTTAGAGGTCCCGCTCATAATGCATGCAATTTAAATTTTCGTAAACCATATTTTCTCCCAGTATTTATTCACAATTTGGCTGGATATGATACTCACCTATTCATTAAAATGTTTGGGTTTAATGGAAACACTATCGAGGTAATCCCCAATAACGAAGAACGATACATTTCGTACACTGTTCGTGTAAGAGAAGGCATAGACTTGAGATTTGTAGATTCAATGAAATTCATGTCAAGTAGTTTAGGTTCATTAGTGAAAAACCTTTCTCCTCACCATTTTATACACACATCAAAGTTCTACTCGGGTGAAATGTTACAGCTACTGCTAAAAAAGGGTGTTTATCCATATGAATTCATGGACACCCCTAAAAAATTTGAATACTCACAGCTTCCACAAAAGAAAGATTTCTACAATAAAATGACTATGACTAATATTGAAGACGAGGACTATGAACACGCAAGTAAGGTATGGAACACATTTAATATAAAAAACATGAGAGAAT
>JAQYXR010000631.1:0-69068 GCA_030545055.2 Neoaliturus tenellus
CCTGCCTTTTTATTCCCATAAGACCAATGTTGAATTTGAAAGGTCCGCCACGACTTTAATATTGGTCGAAAAAGATTGATTTTTATGTCATTTCAAAGGAAATTTTAATCTATAGGTTACTATGAAATCAAAAGTTTTATACAGGGTGTCTCTGAACTCTCTACCGACCTTTTCAGGTATTATTCCTGGACCAAAAAAAGTCAAAATATCATATTTAAAATTTCTAAAACTCCATAGTTACCCGTACAGCTACCATTTTGTATTTTTTAAAGAACAATTTTAAATTTAAGATCGGCTTGACGTAATATCTTGAGATTCGGAACACAGCTTACCTGTAAGTAAAGACCTAGCTGGAGAAAATAATAATTTTTTATCACTCGTATTTCAAAAATGGCGGCTGTTTAAAGTTTTTAACCTTAAATTGCATGAAAACTACATAAGTTAGCAAAGTTTATGTTCTTATATGTTTTTTGAAAAATTTAATTAAAAATCCAACGATGTAAAAACAATAAGCGAAATATAGCGATTTATCTGAGGCTAGTCACGGTCGTACCGCTTCACCGGGAGCAGTTTTTACGAAATCCATTGTTGAGCTGGTGGCGCGACCGCGCTTTTCGCGCTGCAACCCGATCAGAGGCGTGACTATTTGTATTCCTCTAGCTCGCTTATTTATGAACCGTTTTTCATAATTTTTACATCGTTGTATTTTATATTACATTTAACAAAAACATATAAGAACATAAACTTTGCTAACTTATATAGTTTTCATGCAATTTAAGGTTAACAACTTTAAAAAGCCGCCATTTTGAAAAATGAGTGATAAAAAATTGTTTATGTTTCTCCAGCTAGGTCTTTACTTAGGTAAGCTGTGTTCCGAATTTTAAGTTAATACGTCAAGCCATTCTTAAATTAAAAATTTTTCTTGAAAAAAAAAATACAAAATGGCGGCTGTACGGGTAACTATGGAGTTTTTGAAATTTTAAATATGATATTTTGACTTGTATTTGGTCCAGAAATAATACATGAAAAGGTCGGTAGAGAGTTCAGAGACACCCTGTATAAATGATTGTTAGGTCTAATGACAAGAAAGTATTATAAATTTTTTTTTTTCGATGATGGACACGTTTTTCAGTAATTAAATCTCATAAATCGCTCTACATATCATGATTTTGTTTGTTTAATATTGCCCTAGGTATTAAAATTTTCTTTAAAACGACATAAAGATTAATCTTTTTGGACCAATATGAAAGGCGTAAAACTTAGCGGAATTTTCCAAATTACAAATAATCTTTTGGGAATAAAAATCTTATTTGGTGAGTACTGCAGACTCTTAAAGTCTTCGTCGTCTCTGTAAAAACACTAAAACATACCTTGGCATCCCTGTTTCAGACGGGCTTTTTATATTTGTAGTTGAAAAGTTTTCTTGTAATTTTTTATGTATAGCTCTCATTTCAGATATATAAGTAAAAAAATACTGTTTTCAATAAAAAAAATAAATAAAAATAATGATAAGTTTTAACGCCACTGAAAATTAAGTATTTACATTTTGCAGTACCCGCCACCCTGCCTTTTTATTCCCATAAGACCAATGTTGAATTTGAAAGGTCCGCCACGACTTTAATATTGGTCGAAAAAGATTGATTTTTATGTCATTTCAAAGGAAATTTTAATCTATAGGTTACTATGAAATCAAAAGTTTTATACAGGGTGTCTCTGAACTCTCTACCGACCTTTTCAGGTATTATTCCTGGACCAAAAAAAGTCAAAATATCATATTTAAAATTTCCAAAACTCCATAGTTACCCGTACAGCTACCATTTTGTATTTTTTAAAGAACAATTTTAAATTTAAGATCGGCTTGACGTAATATCTTGAGATTCGGAACACAGCTTACCTGTAAGTAAAGACCTAGCTGGAGAAAATAATAATTTTTTATCACTCGTATTTCAAAAATGGCGGCTGTTTAAAGTTTTTAACCTTAAATTGCATGAAAACTACATAAGTTAGCAAAGTTTATGTTCTTATATGTTTTTTGAAAAATTTAATTAAAAATCCAACGATGTAAAAACAATAAGCGAAATATAGCGATTTATCTGAGGCTAGTCACGGTCGTACCGCTTCACCGGGAGCAGTTTTTACGAAATTCCATTGTTGAGCTGGTGGCGCGACCGCGCTTTTCGCGCTGCAACCCGATCAGAGGCGTGACTATTTGTATTCCTCTAGCTCGCTTATTTATGAACCGTTTTTCATAATTTTTACATCGTTGTATTTTATATTACATTTAACAAAAACATATAAGAACATAAACTTTGCTAACTTATATAGTTTTCATGCAATTTAAGGTTAACAACTTTAAAAAGCCGCCATTTTGAAAAATGAGTGATAAAAAATTGTTTATGTTTCTCCAGCTAGGTCTTTACTTAGGTAAGCTGTGTTCCGAATTTTAAGTTAATACGTCAAGCCATTCTTAAATTAAAAATTTTTCTTGAAAAAAAAATACAAAATGGCGGCTGTACGGGTAACTATGGAGTTTTTGAAATTTTAAATATGATATTTTGACTTGTATTTGGTCCAGAAATAATACATGAAAAGGTCGGTAGAGAGTTCAGAGACACCCTGTATAAATGATTGTTAGGTCTAATGACAAGAAAGTATTATAAATTTTTTTTTTTTCGATGATGGACACGTTTTTCAGTAATTAAATCTCATAAATCGCTCTACATATCATGATTTTGTTTGTTTAATATTGCCCTAGGTATTAAAATTTTCTTTAAAACGACATAAAGATTAATCTTTTTGGACCAATATGAAAGGCGTAAAACTTAGCGGAATTTTCCAAATTACAAATAATCTTTTGGGAATAAAAATCTTATTTGGTGAGTACTGCAGACTCTTAAAGTCTTCGTCGTCTCTGTAAAAACACTAAAACATACCTTGGCATCCCTGTTTCAGACGGGCTTTTTATATTTGTAGTTGAAAAGTTTTCTTGTAATTTTTTATGTATAGCTCTCATTTCAGATATATAAGTAAAAAAATACTGTTTTCAATAAAAAAAATAAATAAAAATAATGATAAGTTTTAACGCCACTGAAAATTAAGTATTTACATTTTTTCAATTGTTTTAGATATGAGAGCTGTAATGTAACCATTCAATTAAATAATTAAGTATAGTTTCAAGATAATTCAGTATTGATACGGCAAACGAATCGGGAATAAATGTTTTGCTTTACGTTCAAGAGTCTTCTTCTCTTTATTAGCGCAGGAAGCTGCGTTAACCACACGGTTTTTCGGAGAAATACATAATATTTTATCTCTCCCTGTTGCCCTGCATTTGGCCACGAAGATGGTTTTCATTTTCTTAATCGAAAACAGTTTATTAATGTCTTTCAAGTAGTTCATTTACGATAGATATTCATCGAATAGTATTATTGTGGTTTCGATTGCAGCAACAGTAGCGCCGGTGTCCAGGCTATAGCTCTGCGTGTCCCAGTCGCGTGCACAGGTGTTCCCGCCACTGACACTAAATTTTAATTAAATCCAATGGTGCTGATGTACAATAGTTTGTAAATAAATCACGAATAGACCGCATTCACTACAGAATCACTACGGATTTCAGAGTTGTTCTTTCTGTAAATGTTCTCTACCCGGTTGGTATAATCGGTCTGAAAACTCTTGGTGATTATACAGTAGTAGTTGTTCTTACTGGTTGATAACTACTCCTCGGCCGAACCTCTAATGGACATTTTGTTCAAGTCACCGGAAGGATAGGATATCCAAGGAAAGGAAATAATGGTAAGAAATGGGGCAGCAGACGGCCAATTGGAAAAATCAGAGGGCTTATGTGACAACTGATTTTCAGGCTGAAAGAGGCGGTTGCTCTGCCCCCTGACCGGGCAACCAAACGACTCTCCATTCGCTTTTCTAAGCTAGGGGTTTCCATGCCCGAAATTGACCTCCTGCTGTCCGGAATGTCAACGAACCATGAGGGAAGTTCATCATAGTGGACAGCCAAAAGATTTACCACCCGTTATGAAAATTTCATTTCTGTACCGAGTGTCAACTTCGCAACTAGTATGAACCAGTTTTAAAATTCCTGGGACTTCTGCTGTAGTTCTCAGGAGAGATAATCTTCAATCTTAAGGTGTAGCTATAATTTAAAATTACTGAATTTTATACTTTAATACCGCTAAACTTGATGCACCAGTCAAGTTTGTTGCTTCTCCATTTATTTTTTCATTATTTTTAAGTAGAACATTTACATTTTATATTTTCTTGTCTCTTAATACATACAAAACTCGATTAAATGGATCAAAATAGTCATTTTGTAACAAATATTTACCAAGGTCCACAACAACTATTTTATGAGTCACCAAAACCTTGCTGAAAATTCACATTAAAGAGATGAGAAAAACTTAACTTAGAATATTAAAATTGTATCACTCTACCAATCAAAATCGTTTGAAACCTCGGTCCCCGATTGTCTCTTGTCACACTCAGTTCAGTTCTGTCCGCCGATGTCATTAGTGAGTCTATATCATGACGTCATTCGATGACGCAACCGCAGACGGACGGCTGATGTTGATAACGTTATCATCGTAAACAACGTCTGCGTCGCCGTGACGCGTTCTTCGATGACGTCACCGTGTTGCACAACGAAATGCCGTCGCATCAACTACTTATGACATTCCGGCAATGTCATCTGCTGACATGTTTATTTCCATGTGCGTTGTGTAGGTAATCAAAATATGATCCTACATTTGATACGTATGATAAATCTCATGACATGATATATCTTGATACGAAATTTCAATATTCACCTTGTTAGTTGTCATACATATAAAGTGAGGTTATTGAACTATTTATGAAGTGGAGACTTATTCCTTTGTACCGAACCAGTTTTGATGTTGAGCTTTAAAAAAATATTTTTCACTGTCTAGTCAATCTAGTTGGCTTATTCATGATTCCATTAAATTAAATCTAATAAACTATACAGCCCTATGTGTAACTGACTGACTGACTGACTCACTTATATGCGATATTATCTTCTATAATATATACAGCCCCATGTGTAACTGACTCACTCACTTATATGGGATACGAAGTTTTGACATAACTATTTAAGCTAGAGACTTGAAATTTGGCATACGTCTAGCCTGAATGGTCAATGCTAAGGATAAAATCTGAAACTTGCAAATTTGTAGTTTTAACCTACTAAAAAAAATTCAAATTGGCGGACTTCCAAAATTACAATTTTAGTTTTTTGGCTCTAGCGGCCAAACGCTTCGTCCTATCTAAAATCTGAGAACAATACTACGATAGGGAATTTAATTTTCTACAATTTCGGTCCTTTGACTTTTTATCGTATCTCGCACCGTTAAGCTTCCAGAGCGTTTTTAATGAAATGTCGTTTTCAGTTTTTGGGCTCTAGTGAGTAAACGAATGGTCGTAAAAATTATTTTATGGTTTATTTCGATAGATCTTTTTAATATCTACAATTTTGCCTCTTATATATTTTGCCATATCTCTACTTGTTTACTCACAAAATTCATTTTTCACTTTTTCCGGATTTTGTGAATCAAAGTAGTGGGAAAACACCGGTTCTGGTCCACTAGAGAAATCGTAATTTTAGTATTTTAGCTCTAGCGGCCTAACGGTTAGTCTTATCTGAAATCTGAGAGCAATACTACGATAGGGAATTGGATGATCTACAATTTTGGTCTTTTGACTTTTTGTCGTACATAGCACCGTTAACAATCCAAACTGATTTTTTGTGAAATTTATATTTAGATTTGGGGTTCTAACGACTAAATGGTTTGTCCTACAAAAATGTTTAAACTTTTATAGGTCTTTTTAATATCTACAATTTTGATTCTGACATACTTTGTCGTATCTCTTTCCGTTTACTCTCAAAATACATTTTTCACTTTTTCCCAGTTTTGTGATAAATAAGTAGTGGCTTTTGACCAAATAGAGAAATCGTAATTTTAGTATTTCAGCTCTAGCGTCTAAACGGTTAGGCCTTTTATAGATTTGAGACTACTACGGTACTGAATTGGATGAACTACGATTTTGGTCCTGTGACTTTTTGTCGTACATCGCACCAATTGCGTAAATTTTCAGACTAATTTTTGTACAATCGCGTTTTCTGTTTTTCCACTCTACTGACAAAACAATTGGTCCTATCGAAAAATGTTGCTGAATATGACTGAAATATTTTATTAATGGCTCAAAGTTTTCAGAACATTTTGCCGTATCTCTACACTTTAGCTTTCAATACAGATTTATTACAGGATGATAAACTCAATAGACCTTTGGTATCTCGTAAACCAGAACAGTTACCGAAAACTTGAAATTGGGGACCTTACCTCTTTTAAGAGACTATTAAAAATATGAATTCAGCTATTGTCGAGGCTGGTGTTAGGGGCCGTCCATAAATTACGTCATCGCTTTTTGGCCATTTTTGGACCCCCCCCTCCCTAAAATCATCCTACCATCATAATTTGTCTGACCCCCCCCCTCTCGTAAAAATGACGTCATTTTTAACAAACCTGCGTTTTAAGTAAAAATAATGCTTTTTAAAATGCTACATAATATACTAAAAAAATTGACCAATCAGATCTGAATTTACCTTCTGAAATAAAGCCAAAATAACTTTCTCAATGGAAAAATAAACTATCAAACAACGCCTTAAAATAGTCTAATGTATTTTATAAACAACTATTTTATAATAGTTGAGTTGTGTTAGAATTTATCATTGTTTTACTGTTAAAATTTGATATAAAACATCATATTTAAAATGACGTCATATCAAAGCCAACCCCCCCCCCCTTGGACATCACCTTACCGTCATTTTCAATCTGTATCCTCCCCCCCTATTTTCAGATGACGTAATTTATGGACGACCCCTTACTAATTTACATAGTTTTAGTAAGTTCCTAATCGGATTTTAGGGAATCTTTTTAAAACTTTGGAGTATTTTCTGATTTTTATCTCGTTTATCAGATTTTATATTATTTCGTTTTAATGTTATTTTATTGTTTTCACTGATTCATTGCAACAATTTTTGACGAATTTTAAAGCTTTAATTATTATTGATTGAGAAGTGTGCATTAGCCTTTTGTTACTGTCTTGGCTGTGCACTTTTTAGGTAAAGCTAACCTGTTTAATATTCGACTTTTTTTATTTACAAACTAATTCATCGAACACATGGGAGTTGAGCCCTTAACAAGCCCGTCCACTGCATTAAGTTTTTACAAATTTTAACTACGAAGAGTTATTAAAACCGATTCATAGGAGATTTTCAAGGCTTTTTTTAACCATCGATTGTGAATTGTGTGTATTAGACGGTATTGTTACTGTCTTGGCTGTTCAGTTCTTCCGTGGAACTAAATATTTTCCTACTTGACTTTTTATTAATTTACGAATTTAGGGACACACCTAAGGGGGCATGGGGGCGGAGCCCCCATCGAGCCGTAGGCGAGTCCATATTATATACAGCCCCATGTGTAACTAACTGACTGACTCACTGATGATCTTAAATTCCTGAAGCGACCGTTTAAGATAGAGACTTGAAATTTGGCATGGACATTCATTGAGATGTTTCAATTTAGGAAAAATCATAAAACTACAACTTTTTTACTTTTAAACTATAGAAAAGGTAAAAAATATAGATTTGTCGGTAACGTAGTTCAGCCGTATCAGCGTATATCACCGCGTGGTATCGTAGATCACTCTTCAGGTTTAGTTCTCGCTCGTGTTTAAATGATCTCTTTCAACTACACCCGTGTTTGATATACTCGTGGTATCCTTCGATGGATACTCTTATATATATTGTAAACTACGGCGTTAATTTGTATAGAGAGCGGGTTATTTCACCAGGGACCCAGGGTTATACTCGATAATATATACAGTGATAATTCCCTAATTTGTAGCATATGCGCGATCTTGAATGTTTACCAAAGGTGAATTTTCTTCTCCTACTATGAATTAATTTCCCATGGCGGGTGAATAGTTGTTTAGTTCTCGCTTGTATTTAAATCATGTCTTTTAACTACACCTGCTTCCTTGCTATTGGCAACGTTAGTATCCCTCATACATAATAAACTTATCCATTTGACTTCTAAATAGCAATGAGATTATGCTGCATTGAAAGCTCGTTTCTTTTATATTTTACACACATCATAAATATGTTTTAGGGAATTTTTAAATAACTGTTTAGCTGAACTAACAGATTTAAATGTAGGTTCTCGTTTTGTTTCAATTTATTTTAGATTACTTATTCAAATTCACACGGGATTATTCTCCGCTGAACTTCGCATTGAATGGATTTTCTGTGAAGCTTGAGCCGTGATCTTAACGTAACATACTTCGATTACTTTGTACAATACTTAATAGACAGTTTATTATTATCTTTCTGTTTGATTTATATTTAGTGTCTTATATTCGAATTTTTCACACTTAAAATTTGTTTTTGAGAATGTTTAAATAAGTGTTGAGCAAAAGTAATAGATTTAAATGTTAGGTTCTTGTTTAATTTCAATTTATTTTAGATTACTTATTCAAATTCACCCTATGTGAACCCCTCAGCCGAATTACGCATTCAATGAATTTTCTGTGTAGCTCGTGCCGTGATCTTAACGTTATATACTCCTATTACTTAGTACGATACTTAATAGACAGTTAAGTATTATCTTTCTGCATTGTTTATAATCAGTGTTTTATATTTTATTTTAATACACACTTAAAATATGTTTTTAAGAATTTTTAAACGGCTATTGAACAAAACTAACAGGTTTTTATGGATAAATTATTATTTCACAGGTCTAGATTTTATATTCTTATAATTAGTAGTAGTTTGTAATAGTAGGGGTTTTTTGCGGATCTACCCCGTTTTTATTATTTCCTATGATTTTGTTTTCATGTTATTTAATTCTTGTTTTCGCTTATTGATTTGAATGTTATTTGCTATTTCAGTAATTTAAACGTTTTTCTTCTATATCCTGAAATATACAAGTTTTTATTTTTAATTAGTATGTATCAGCAGATTCTTTTAATATCGTGGTTGGCGATACTATATTTAGTTCAAATTGTATTTTTAATTTCTTAAGTTTATTAACTAGCATAGCTTGATTTTTTTATTATTTTAATAGTAATATTCAAACTTACTATTGGTTATTTTCTATTTTTTAGCATTATTTGTTTTACTCTAATGGGCATATTACATTATTTTAAAATTTACGAAAATCTCATTTAAAAATACTTTATTTGGAATAATTTTGACCCATTGCAATTTTAATGTGACGCATGTTAACTCGTTGACGTTTCAGACTAAGTAGTTGGTAACGTGGAATAGTTAGCATCACACATTTTAGTAGAGTTACAAGTAAATTAATAACTTAGCTTTTAAAAACTTCAATTTTTATTAGTTTTTATTTTCCGATTATTTTAATATCGTGGTTGGCGATGCTAGATTTGGTTTAAGTGTTACTTTCAATTTCTTTAGTTTATGCATTATTATAGTTTGATTATTTTATTATTTTAATAGTTATTTTCACATAGTCAATTATTTTCTATTTTTTAGCATTATTGTTTTGCTATAGTGGGCACATTACATTTTTTTATCAATGAAAATTTTATTTAAAGATACTTAATTTGGATTAATTTTGCCCCATTGCAATTTTTCTGTGCCGCATCTAAAATCGTTGACGTTCCAGACCAAGTGGTTGGTAACGTGGAGGAGTTAGTATCACACACTTTTGTAGTAGAGTTACACGTAATTTAAAACTTAGCTTTTCAAAACTTCGATGGAACTAGCCTGTTCAGTACTTTAGTGGAACTAGAAAGTTCATTATTTGAGACTTTGTGAATGATTAACGAAATTAGTAAAATCAACTAGGGGGCATGGGGGCTGAGCCCCGTGAAATATTTTCAAAGGATATTATTGTTATTGTTATTGTTATTGATTGTGAAGAGTGCGTATTAGCCCGTTTTGTTACTGTCTTCGCTGTCCAGTTAGTTGGTGGAACTAGCCTGTTCAATACTTGACTTTAAATTATTCAACGAATTCGGGGCAACCTCCAAAGGGGGCATGGGGGCGGAGCCCCCATCGAGCCGTAGGCGAGTCCATATTATATACAGCCCCATGTGTAACTGACTGACTCACTGATGATCTTAAATTCCTGAAGCGACCGTTTAAGATAGAGACTTGAAATTTGGCATGGACATTCATTGAGATGTTTCAATTTAGGAAAAATCATAAAACTACAACTTTTTTACTTTTAAACTATAGAAAAGGTAAAAAATATAGATTTGTCGGTAACGTAGTTCAGCCGTATCAGCGTATATCACCGCGTGGTATCGTAGATCACTCTTCAGGTTTAGTTCTCGCTCGTGTTTAAATGATCTCTTTCAACTACACCCGTGTTTGATATACTCGTGGTATCCTTCGATGGATACTCTTATATATATTGTAAACTACGGCGTTAATTTGTATAGAGAGCGGGTTATTTCACCAGGGACCCAGGGTTATACTCGATAATATATACAGTGATAATTCCCTAATTTGTAGCATATGCGCGATCTTGAATGTTTACCAAAGGTGAATTTTCTTCTCCTACTATGAATTAATTTCCCATGGCGGGTGAATAGTTGTTTAGTTCTCGCTTGTATTTAAATCATGTCTTTTAACTACACCTGCTTCCTTGCTATTGGCAACGTTAGTATCCCTCATACATAATAAACTTATCCATTTGACTTCTAAATAGCAATGAGATTATGCTGCATTGAAAGCTCGTTTCTTTTATATTTTACACACATCATAAATATGTTTTAGGGAATTTTTTAAATAACTGTTTAGCTGAACTAACAGATTTAAATGTAGGTTCTCGTTTTGTTTCAATTTATTTTAGATTACTTATTCAAATTCACACGGGATTATTCTCCGCTGAACTTCGCATTGAATGGATTTTCTGTGAAGCTTGAGCCGTGATCTTAACGTAACATACTTCGATTACTTTGTACAATACTTAATAGACAGTTTATTATTATCTTTCTGTTTGATTTATATTTAGTGTCTTATATTCGAATTTTTCACACTTAAAATTTGTTTTTGAGAATGTTTAAATAAGTGTTGAGCAAAAGTAATAGATTTAAATGTTAGGTTCTTGTTTAATTTCAATTTATTTTAGATTACTTATTCAAATTCACCCTATGTGAACCCCTCAGCCGAATTACGCATTCAATGAATTTTCTGTGTAGCTCGTGCCGTGATCTTAACGTTATATACTCCTATTACTTAGTACGATACTTAATAGACAGTTAAGTATTATCTTTCTGCATTGTTTATAATCAGTGTTTTATATTTTATTTTAATACACACTTAAAATATGTTTTTAAGAATTTTTAAACGGCTATTGAACAAAACTAACAGGTTTTTATGGATAAATTATTATTTCACAGGTCTAGATTTTATATTCTTATAATTAGTAGTAGTTTGTAATAGTAGGGGTTTTTTGCGGATCTACCCCGTTTTTATTATTTCCTATGATTTTGTTTTCATGTTATTTAATTCTTGTTTTCGCTTATTGATTTGAATGTTATTTGCTATTTCAGTAATTTAAACGTTTTTCTTCTATATCCTGAAATATACAAGTTTTTATTTTTAATTAGTATGTATCAGCAGATTCTTTTAATATCGTGGTTGGCGATACTATATTTAGTTCAAATTGTATTTTTAATTTCTTAAGTTTATTAACTAGCATAGCTTGATTTTTTTATTATTTTAATAGTAATATTCAAACTTACTATTGGTTATTTTCTATTTTTTAGCATTATTGTTTTACTCTAATGGGCATATTACATTATTTTTAAAATTTACGAAAATCTCATTTAAAAATACTTTATTTGGAATAATTTTGACCCATTGCAATTTTAATGTGACGCATGTTAACTCGTTGACGTTTCAGACTAAGTAGTTGGTAACGTGGAATAGTTAGCATCACACATTTTAGTAGAGTTACAAGTAAATTAATAACTTAGCTTTTAAAAACTTCAATTTTTATTAGTTTTTATTTTCCGATTATTTTAATATCGTGGTTGGCGATGCTAGATTTGGTTTAAGTGTTACTTTCAATTTCTTTAGTTTATGCATTATTATAGTTTGATTATTTTATTATTTTAATAGTTATTTTCACATAGTCAATTATTTTCTATTTTTTAGCATTATTGTTTTGCTATAGTGGGCACATTACATTTTTTATCAATGAAAATTTTATTTAAAGATACTTAATTTGGATTAATTTTGCCCCATTGCAATTTTTCTGTGCCGCATCTAAAATCGTTGACGTTCCAGACCAAGTGGTTGGTAACGTGGAGGAGTTAGTATCACACACTTTTGTAGTAGAGTTACACGTAATTTAAAACTTAGCTTTTCAAAACTTCGATGGAACTAGCCTGTTCAGTACTTTAGTGGAACTAGAAAGTTCATTATTTGAGACTTTGTGAATGATTAACGAAATTAGTAAAATCAACTAGGGGGCATGGGGGCTGAGCCCCGTGAAATATTTTCAAAGGATATTATTGTTATTGTTATTATTATTGATTGTGAAGAGTGCGTATTAGCCCGTTTTGTTACTGTCTTCGCTGTCCAGTTAGTTGGTGGAACTAGCCTGTTCAATACTTGACTTTAAATTATTCAACGAATTCGGGGCAACCTCCAAAGGGGGCATGGGGGCGGAGCCCCCATCGAGCCGTAGGCGAGTCCATATTATATACAGCCCCATGTGTAACTGACTGACTCACTGATGATCTTAAATTCCTGAAGCGACCGTTTAAGATAGAGACTTGAAATTTGGCATGGACATTCATTGAGATGTTTCAATTTAGGAAAAATCATAAAACTACAACTTTTTTACTTTTAAACTATAGAAAAGGTAAAAAATATAGATTTGTCGGTAACGTAGTTCAGCCGTATCAGCGTATATCACCGCGTGGTATCGTAGATCACTCTTCAGGTTTAGTTCTCGCTCGTGTTTAAATGATCTCTTTCAACTACACCCGTGTTTGATATACTCGTGGTATCCTTCGATGGATACTCTTATATATATTGTAAACTACGGCGTTAATTTGTATAGAGAGCGGGTTATTTCACCAGGGACCCAGGGTTATACTCGATAATATATACAGTGATAATTCCCTAATTTGTAGCATATGCGCGATCTTGAATGTTTACCAAAGGTGAATTTTCTTCTCCTACTATGAATTAATTTCCCATGGCGGGTGAATAGTTGTTTAGTTCTCGCTTGTATTTAAATCATGTCTTTTAACTACACCTGCTTCCTTGCTATTGGCAACGTTAGTATCCCTCATACATAATAAACTTATCCATTTGACTTCTAAATAGCAATGAGATTATGCTGCATTGAAAGCTCGTTTCTTTTATATTTTACACACATCATAAATATGTTTTAGGGAATTTTTAAATAACTGTTTAGCTGAACTAACAGATTTAAATGTAGGTTCTCGTTTTGTTTCAATTTATTTTAGATTACTTATTCAAATTCACACGGGATTATTCTCCGCTGAACTTCGCATTGAATGGATTTTCTGTGAAGCTTGAGCCGTGATCTTAACGTAACATACTTCGATTACTTTGTACAATACTTAATAGACAGTTTATTATTATCTTTCTGTTTGATTTATATTTAGTGTCTTATATTCGAATTTTTCACACTTAAAATTTGTTTTTGAGAATGTTTAAATAAGTGTTGAGCAAAAGTAATAGATTTAAATGTTAGGTTCTTGTTTAATTTCAATTTATTTTAGATTACTTATTCAAATTCACCCTATGTGAACCCCTCAGCCGAATTACGCATTCAATGAATTTTCTGTGTAGCTCGTGCCGTGATCTTAACGTTATATACTCCTATTACTTAGTACGATACTTAATAGACAGTTAAGTATTATCTTTCTGCATTGTTTATAATCAGTGTTTTATATTTTATTTTAATACACACTTAAAATATGTTTTTAAGAATTTTTAAACGGCTATTGAACAAAACTAACAGGTTTTTATGGATAAATTATTATTTCACAGGTCTAGATTTTATATTCTTATAATTAGTAGTAGTTTGTAATAGTAGGGGTTTTTTGCGGATCTACCCCGTTTTTATTATTTCCTATGATTTTGTTTTCATGTTATTTAATTCTTGTTTTCGCTTATTGATTTGAATGTTATTTGCTATTTCAGTAATTTAAACGTTTTTCTTCTATATCCTGAAATATACAAGTTTTTATTTTTAATTAGTATGTATCAGCAGATTCTTTTAATATCGTGGTTGGCGATACTATATTTAGTTCAAATTGTATTTTTAATTTCTTAAGTTTATTAACTAGCATAGCTTGATTTTTTTATTATTTTAATAGTAATATTCAAACTTACTATTGGTTATTTTCTATTTTTTAGCATTATTGTTTTACTCTAATGGGCATATTACATTATTTTTAAAATTTACGAAAATCTCATTTAAAAATACTTAATTTGGAATAATTTTGACCCATTGCAATTTTAATGTGACGCATGTTAACTCGTTGACGTTTCAGACTAAGTAGTTGGTAACGTGGAATAGTTAGCATCACACATTTTAGTAGAGTTACAAGTAAATTAATAACTTAGCTTTTAAAAACTTCAATTTTTATTAGTTTTTATTTTCCGATTATTTTAATATCGTGGTTGGCGATGCTAGATTTGGTTTAAGTGTTACTTTCAATTTCTTTAGTTTATGCATTATTATAGTTTGATTATTTTATTATTTTAATAGTTATTTTCACATAGTCAATTATTTTCTATTTTTTAGCATTATTGTTTTGCTATAGTGGGCACATTACATTTTTTATCAATGAAAATTTTATTTAAAGATACTTAATTTGGATTAATTTTGCCCCATTGCAATTTTTCTGTGCCGCATCTAAAATCGTTGACGTTCCAGACCAAGTGGTTGGTAACGTGGAGGAGTTAGTATCACACACTTTTGTAGTAGAGTTACACGTAATTTAAAACTTAGCTTTTCAAAACTTCGATGGAACTAGCCTGTTCAGTACTTTAGTGGAACTAGAAAGTTCATTATTTGAGACTTTGTGAATGATTAACGAAATTAGTAAAATCAACTAGGGGGCATGGGGGCTGAGCCCCGTGAAATATTTTCAAAGGATATTATTGTTATTGTTATTATTATTGATTGTGAAGAGTGCGTATTAGCCCGTTTTGTTACTGTCTTCGCTGTCCAGTTAGTTGGTGGAACTAGCCTGTTCAATACTTGACTTTAAATTATTCAACGAATTCGGGGCAACCTCCAAAGGGGGCATGGGGGCGGAGCCCCCATCGAGCCGTAGGCGAGTCCATATTATATACAGCCCCATGTGTAACTGACTGACTCACTGATGATCTTAAATTCCTGAAGCGACCGTTTAAGATAGAGACTTGAAATTTGGCATGGACATTCATTGAGATGTTTCAATTTAGGAAAAATCATAAAACTACAACTTTTTTACTTTTAAACTATAGAAAAGGTAAAAAATATAGATTTGTCGGTAACGTAGTTCAGCCGTATCAGCGTATATCACCGCGTGGTATCGTAGATCACTCTTCAGGTTTAGTTCTCGCTCGTGTTTAAATGATCTCTTTCAACTACACCCGTGTTTGATATACTCGTGGTATCCTTCGATGGATACTCTTATATATATTGTAAACTACGGCGTTAATTTGTATAGAGAGCGGGTTATTTCACCAGGGACCCAGGGTTATACTCGATAATATATACAGTGATAATTCCCTAATTTGTAGCATATGCGCGATCTTGAATGTTTACCAAAGGTGAATTTTCTTCTCCTACTATGAATTAATTTCCCATGGCGGGTGAATAGTTGTTTAGTTCTCGCTTGTATTTAAATCATGTCTTTTAACTACACCTGCTTCCTTGCTATTGGCAACGTTAGTATCCCTCATACATAATAAACTTATCCATTTGACTTCTAAATAGCAATGAGATTATGCTGCATTGAAAGCTCGTTTCTTTTATATTTTACACACATCATAAATATGTTTTAGGGAATTTTTAAATAACTGTTTAGCTGAACTAACAGATTTAAATGTAGGTTCTCGTTTTGTTTCAATTTATTTTAGATTACTTATTCAAATTCACACGGGATTATTCTCCGCTGAACTTCGCATTGAATGGATTTTCTGTGAAGCTTGAGCCGTGATCTTAACGTAACATACTTCGATTACTTTGTACAATACTTAATAGACAGTTTATTATTATCTTTCTGTTTGATTTATATTTAGTGTCTTATATTCGAATTTTTCACACTTAAAATTTGTTTTTGAGAATGTTTAAATAAGTGTTGAGCAAAAGTAATAGATTTAAATGTTAGGTTCTTGTTTAATTTCAATTTATTTTAGATTACTTATTCAAATTCACCCTATGTGAACCCCTCAGCCGAATTACGCATTCAATGAATTTTCTGTGTAGCTCGTGCCGTGATCTTAACGTTATATACTCCTATTACTTAGTACGATACTTAATAGACAGTTAAGTATTATCTTTCTGCATTGTTTATAATCAGTGTTTTATATTTTATTTTAATACACACTTAAAATATGTTTTTAAGAATTTTTAAACGGCTATTGAACAAAACTAACAGGTTTTTATGGATAAATTATTATTTCACAGGTCTAGATTTTATATTCTTATAATTAGTAGTAGTTTGTAATAGTAGGGGTTTTTTGCGGATCTACCCCGTTTTTATTATTTCCTATGATTTTGTTTTCATGTTATTTAATTCTTGTTTTCGCTTATTGATTTGAATGTTATTTGCTATTTCAGTAATTTAAACGTTTTTCTTCTATATCCTGAAATATACAAGTTTTTATTTTTAATTAGTATGTATCAGCAGATTCTTTTAATATCGTGGTTGGCGATACTATATTTAGTTCAAATTGTATTTTTAATTTCTTAAGTTTATTAACTAGCATAGCTTGATTTTTTTATTATTTTAATAGTAATATTCAAACTTACTATTGGTTATTTTCTATTTTTTAGCATTATTGTTTTACTCTAATGGGCATATTACATTATTTTTAAAATTTACGAAAATCTCATTTAAAAATATTTTATTTGGAATAATTTTGACCCATTGCAATTTTAATGTGACGCATGTTAACTCGTTGACGTTTCAGACTAAGTAGTTGGTAACGTGGAATAGTTAGCATCACACATTTTAGTAGAGTTACAAGTAAATTAATAACTTAGCTTTTAAAAACTTCAATTTTTATTAGTTTTTATTTTCCGATTATTTTAATATCGTGGTTGGCGATGCTAGATTTGGTTTAAGTGTTACTTTCAATTTCTTTAGTTTATGCATTATTATAGTTTGATTATTTTATTATTTTAATAGTTATTTTCACATAGTCAATTATTTTCTATTTTTTAGCATTATTGTTTTGCTATAGTGGGCACATTACATTTTTTATCAATGAAAATTTTATTTAAAGATACTTAATTTGGATTAATTTTGCCCCATTGCAATTTTTCTGTGCCGCATCTAAAATCGTTGACGTTCCAGACCAAGTGGTTGGTAACGTGGAGGAGTTAGTATCACACACTTTTGTAGTAGAGTTACACGTAATTTAAAACTTAGCTTTTCAAAACTTCGATGGAACTAGCCTGTTCAGTACTTTAGTGGAACTAGAAAGTTCATTATTTGAGACTTTGTGAATGATTAACGAAATTAGTAAAATCAACTAGGGGGCATGGGGGCTGAGCCCCGTGAAATATTTTCAAAGGATATTATTGTTATTGTTATTATTATTGATTGTGAAGAGTGCGTATTAGCCCGTTTTGTTACTGTCTTCGCTGTCCAGTTAGTTGGTGGAACTAGCCTGTTCAATACTTGACTTTAAATTATTCAACGAATTCGGGGCAACCTCCAAAGGGGGCATGGGGGCGGAGCCCCCATCGAGCCGTAGGCGAGTGTTAATATATACTCCCGCATGTGTAACTCACTGATGTATATAAAAGTTCGGACGGAACCGTTTGAGCTAGAGACTTGAAATTTGGCATCCTCTTAGGGTACATGATTAATATTCATAAAAAATTTTAAAAACTTGCAATTCTTCACTTTTAATATATAAAAAAGGTAAAAAATATAAATTTGTCGGTAACGTAGTTCAGACTTGTGAGCGTATATCACTGGTTTTGGGTAACGTAGATCACTTTGCAGGTTTAGTTCTCGCTCGTGTTTAAATGATCTCTTTCAACTACACCCTTGTTTGTAATGTTATTTGTGATGGCAATTTACTGGACTGAGAGTGGGCCATCGGGGCGATTCTCGCTTTGATTCTCTCAGTAATGAGTCCCATTGTGTAGTTAATGCAGCATGTGCGCTAGCTTGGATGTTTGATAAAGTTGTATTTATTTCCTATTATTGATGAAATTCTCAAAACTAATAAAAAATATTTATAGTGAGGGTTTGAATTTGAAATCAGTGACTTTTTGTCTGAAGAGGCAATACACCCTGAGTTCATAAAGATGTCGCTTGGACCGCTATCACAGTCGCTTAGTTCTCGCTTGTATTTAAATTATGTCTTTCAACTACACCTCTTCCTGATATAATTCTGAGGGTGCGCTGAGTATTATTTTCAATCAAATGTTACACATACTAAGTTGGCATAAAACTCAGTAATCAATTAAGTGTAATCTTGCTGTAACTGTAATAATATTTGTTTTTCTGGCGATGGTTAAATAATTATAACGCATGCACAAATACAGCAATACGACGAAAATTGCTGAATAAAATGTAAGGTTCTCGTTCAGATTTAAATGTATTTTAGTTCATCTGTTCTATTTGGCTATTACTCTTGACTTTTGAAACGATTGAGCACAGTGTTGGAATACTTTGTGAAACTTTTATATTGTTAATTTCATCATTACTAAGCTTGTGCGAATATTTCCAACATATTATTGCAGTACTGCATATTATTTTGCTGCAGTAACGCCCGTACAGTAAATGATTAATTGCTGAAAAGATTTTAGGTCTCATTACATTTTCTAGACTTTAGTTTACTCATGTTGGAAAATTTCTTGTAGGTTTTCGAACAGTAGTTATAAATTAATTTTCTATTGTTTGTATGCTGTTCCTCTATATGGATCTCCAGATTGAATATAGTGCTTCAGTTGGTAGTACTGGTGCAGTATTAATTTGAAGAGTTGAACGTGTCCCACACGTTTGGCATCCCGTCTTTGACCTATTTGCAGCTGTCCAATCAGGCGTAGATTTTCGTTTGGGAAACGATTACATTGAATATATAAAGTTACTGAACGATTGAACTTTCATTCTCTTGGCTGGTATATTACCTTCGCTAACGTTTACCTAATTCCGACAGTTTTTCAAGCCATCTACATATCTGATTACCCATCAGGCTGAGAAATATTATGATAACCAATTGAATTATATTTAATTAAATTCAAAAGTATTTTTTCGCTGTCACTTTGTCCGTAAAACTTCCTAAATGCAGTGCTCTCATTTAAAGTCTCGATTACCTCAATTATTGTTGTAATTTAAAGCTATTCTATGCATTTCAATTATTATAACTCTTTTAGTATATTTTAATTTAAATAACAATCCTTTTTTGGCTATTATTTCACAATTGTTTTTTTAATTACTATTGGTTTAAAATGCCTTCTGTACGCCAATTTATAGTTCTTAAGTTGCAACTTTCTTCATTTAAAGACTTTATAAAGACTATAAGACATCATGATTATAGTACCTATTACTTTGTGATCTAATACATACTAATTGGGCTCTTTTTATTATTAATTTTCTGAACCAAAATATATTACATTTTAAATAGTAAATTTAATAATTGCTGATTTGAAAGATAAAATGTATTGTTTCTTTATATGGTACATATATGATTCCTGAATCTCCTGGCCAAAACAACATTTTTTGGGCATGACTATTTACATAGTTCATTAATATTTCACACTTCCATTATATTTTTTAGCGAATTAAGGTGAACTAGGGAGTGAGATTAAACCACGAGCCGTGGGATATTTTTAAAGCTTATTATTATTAATTGTGAGTAGTGTGTATTTGCCGCTTCTGGTACTATCATGGGAGTTGAGCCCTCAACTAGCCTGTTCATTGTATGAGGTTTTGACAGTAATTTACAGAATTGGGGTAATCAATTATTGGGTTGGCGTAACATCATCCAGTAAAACACCTAGACTATTTAAATAAATAATTATTATTTCACAGCTCACATTTTAGCGAATTTCCCTATAGGGAATACGCTATTACGGTAGTAGTCACGGTAAGACCTAAGCCCGGGACCATGATACTTTTTCGTTTTGAGGTCCCTAGAAGCCAAAAACACCGTTCGTTCAATATATATATATATATATATGTGTCCGTGAACACGATAACTTTTGAACGGAACATCCGATTTCGATGAAATATATATATATATATATGTGTCCGTGAACACGATAACTTTTGAACGGAACCTCCGATTTCGATGAAATTTGGTACAGGGGTGTAAGCCAGCATCTACTAGGTTGAGTTCGCGAACCAGAATGATCGGACCATTGGAACGGGGTTTTATGGGGTTTCAAAAGGGTTAAAAATAAGTTTTTGGCATTTTTCGACCTTAATTTTTTAAATTCATAAATTTTAACTGAAACCATTTAAAAGAGCTTAAAAAAACAAACAATTTGGTATTTTGAATTTTGAATTATCTTAGCATATCTGGTTACGGGGAAAATAAAAAAATGTGTTTTCCATGTTATTCTTATGGGAAATCAAGAAAAGCCTATGTCTTGCTTATTTATTGACATAACTTAATCAAATTTGGTATGTACATTATCTAGATAAGGTTTAACTTATACTGTACTTGCTTACAAAACCCATATGGCGGCAAACCTACATACTCACCCCCATGGGGTTAAGGGGAAAATAAACAGAACACCATAACCTTATAAAATTTGGTATGTACAATCACTAGGTAGGATTTAACTTATATTTACCATTAACTTATATTACCAACTAAACCCATATTATGGCGGCAAACCTACATACTCTCATCCCCATGGATTTTATGGGGAAATAGAAAATATACCAAAATTCCATTGGAAATTCGCTGAGTACGCAGGTCTGCTGCGGCGGGGGTATTTTTAAGTATTTACTAAGAAGGGGTATTAAAACCGATTCATAGGAGATTATTAAAGCTTTTTACTATTGATTGTGAAATGTGTTTATTAGACGATTTTATTACTGTCTTTCCTGTCCAGTTCTTCTGTGGTACTAAACTATTTCATACTTGACTCTTTGCTTATTCAAACTAGGGGGCAACTGCTAAGGGGGCATGGGGGCGGAGCCCCCATCGAGCCGTAGGCGAGTCCATTTATATTACTTCACAAAACGTTGGAACCAAAACAAGCAATCTCCATCCAACATACAATCAAAAACAGCAATCTCCATTAGATATAGAATCAAAACCGGCAATCTCCATTTGTTGGCTGCAAACACAGCAATCTCCATATTTTAAATGCTAATTGCTTTGAAATTAATCAATTAAAGCAGTCCAGGACTTTTTAAATGACATATTAGAGGTCGAGATATTTTATTACAGTACTTAGTGTATTTACAGTGGTATGACATCAATATGTAACAGTTTTCTGTCTCTACCGAAAAATTTCTAAAACTGGAGATTGCTGATTTTGATACTAGGTGTCTCATATGAGGAAAAATAAGCAATAAATATGTTCAAAATTTGAAACGTCCATAAGAAATGTATGGAGAAGAATTTTAATTTCCGTATATCTTAGAAACGGAAAAATATTTTAAAAAACGGATTGTGGCATTGTAATGAGCGAAAAAATCTACTCTGAAATGATGTGTCACAACACTATCTTTACATTAGAAAAAAACAACTTGTATCCAACATGGCGGATCCAAGATGGCGGCCAAAAAGTAAAGACCGTTAAAAATAAAGTATTTAGTACCCAACAATTATTGGAGTACCCACAACATAATATTGAGGCGATGCACAAAAAAAAATTTTAAAAAAAATTAAAAAATTAAAAAGGGAAGCTTTTTTCAAAATTTATTTTATTAAAAAAGAACCGCCATTTTAAAAAGTGATTTTATAGGTATAAAACAACTTTATTTTTTGGGGACTCATCAAATCTCTTTTTCTAGAGCTTAAAGGAAGGTCTCCTGAAAATTTCATGGACGCACATCAGTTGCCGATCAAAATGTTGTTTTTGGCCTTATTTTACTGTACTAATATTCATTCATAAAGAAATGCTGAAATATCTTTGTTTAGCTAGCCATTTTAAAGTTAAAATTTTTCTTGTAGAATTAGTTGCTGTAGTTACTACAAATGTATCCATTGGATTTATACGATAGTTTTAAAATTTTAGTTTTTGAGGATTGAGTTAAGTATACAACTACTGGCATATTATTTAAATTCATGTTGTGCGTAACTGTCAGATTTTTAATTTATTTACGAAGTTTATTTACACGTTTTGGGATTTTTTCGTTCTGTCCTTTAAATTATTCAAAATAAATAAATAAACCATATTTACTCGTAGATATGTCTGGCATGATAAACGATTTTTTTAAGTTTGGGAAACATGAGTTATTAATGTAAACAAATTTTCCTCTTTTCAATAGGCTACTAGAATTTCTTAATTACTCACATTGATATATTGTTTCGGGTTAAAAATAAAACTGTAAGTCTAGTTTTGAACAGTTTACGTGTATCTTCATTAAAACGTATATAAAAAAAATCATTGATTTGTTATTATTTTTAACCAAATTATTTATTGAAAAATTATGAAAATTGTATTAATATGATATCTAAAATTTCAAATCTAAGAGGTTTACGGAAACAAGTTCACAAAGCCACTATTTTTTGTGCACACGCTTCTCGAGAGGAAGTGTTTTACAAGGGGTACACCATTAGTAATTTTACTTCACTAATGTTGGTGTAGGTGCAGTAGGTTATACATACTAGTTAAATACTTTACCGTTTCTCCTAAGAAAATATAAATGACATAAAAATGTATGGAGTAAATCATAATGGGGAAATATATAAATAGTCTTGTTCGACTGTTTTTATTGTTAAAACCAAACATTGTTATCACATTGTGCACACTTCATGTTTTTTAGTTCTTGTTGTACCGAATTACAATGGTCATCAGTGTTAATTTGGTTGCATATGAAAGTCGCATCCATACAATGGAAGTTTATCTAGTCGTGTTGGTACAGTGCCTAGTACAGTAGATCGTTGTAAGGCATCACCAACATTCGCGCCGACTAAGACTTACATTCCTCCAACTCCCCGCTCGAGCATTCCTCCACGAAGCGTCAAGCACGCTATGTGTACCACCTAAGACCAAATGAGGTTCACTTGAACGCGTTTTAAAAGCTCATCTTCAACTATGAAAAATTTCCTCACTGGTCCATATCGCCTACTTCACATCCTTTTAAGTAAATAGCCTTGTATAGCCAAGTGAAACAATCTCCTTAACTTTTTTCTCTTCATATATGTACGGAAAGTATTTAACTAAATTCAAGACGTATCTTATTAATTGAACTAATGTTAATTTAAAGAGTGTGTGATGGAGTGAAGTGTTTTTCTGAAATTTTACTACGTTGTTGATGCTATATCCTAAAACCAGAGGGTGTTATTAAGCGGTTTATGTTAGACTTCACACACTTCACCTTGCCAATACACAACATAAGCACGGTGTACGACGGTATAAGGACACATTTCGGAACAAAAAATATGAACTATGATTCTATATATTTAACAATCAATATAGTATATTCATTAACGTTGTACAATTACGTGGGAAAACATTAATTGCAAGGTTACTCTTCAATACATTTTAATGTGATAAAAATAATGTAAACAACTATCAGAAGGTGTGTAAACATATTCATTATCCTGATTCACAATTAGTAATCTTTAAAACTATCCTTCATTTATCGCAAATGGAAAGTGCGGCTTTTCATTACTTGGGCCAATCACGACGGGATATACATAAAATATTGTTAGGAATATGCAATACGTTTTAATAATCGTACGTACGAATTAACCATGCTAACTATAATTAATAATAAAGTAACTATGTATTCATCAAATTATAAATTAAATACAGTACAACTGAACATTTACAAAGTTCCAAAATTGGTAAACACACGTACAAATAGTAAAAACTTTACATTCATTATCTACAAAATATCTCTATCTGAAAATATAATTTCGTTATATAATAAATAGTAGATGCCAGATTTATTGATGAATAAATTGCCCTCAGACAATGTTTTTTTTTTTTTTTTTTTTTTTTTTTTTTTTTTTTTTTTTTTGAGGGAGAGGCGGAAAAATGCATTACGCACACAGGTGGCCAGCCTGTAGTGTGGGGCTCCCCAAAAAACGGGTTTACCCACTAAAAAACCTCCTCTACTCTTTAGGAATCTAGCCTGGAATTGTTTGTCACATTACGTCAGGCTAGGCCTAAATTTGGCTTACGCCCGTGGGGCTCGCTCCTTATCCAGCCGCTCGATCAAGGGATCTGGGCCACTTCGCGGTCCAGATCGGTTTTCTTTTCCAGGAGGATGCCCCGGACGAACTGTGACAAACAATCCCAGTTGCCCTCATCCTCCAAAATCTTTTGGCAGACCGAGTCCACCGAAAATACACCAAAGATTTGTGTGGCCTCCAGGCGGGGCCCTTCCCAACGGGGACAGCGGAAGAATGTGTGTTCCGCATCGTCGGGAACACCCGGGCAATAAATGCAGTCCGGTGAACCTGTCTTTCCCATCCGGTTCAGGTACGACCGAAAATAGCCGTGACCTGTGAAAAATTGGGTCAGGTAGTAGTCCACCTCCCCATGCCGCCGTTCCACCCATGGTTGGACCTGCTTGATAAGTCGCGCAGTCCATCGTCCTCGGGTGTCGTGCTCCCAGCTGTGTTGCCACTGCTGGAAGGTTCGGGAGCGCTCTTCTGTTCTTGCCGTGTCCTTGCCGATCTCGCCTTGTCTCTGATAAATCGCTTTCCTCTCCCCTGCCAAGAGCTTGACAGGGATGACTCCGGCGACCACCAGGACGGCAGGCTCGGACACTGTCCGGTAGGCGGAACACACCCGGAGCGCAGCTTGACGCTGAACCCGGGCGAGTCGCAACCTGTAGCACTCCTTATCTAGAGCGCCTGCCCACACCTCTGCCCCGTAAAGAAGCACGGACTGGACCGCGGACATCAACAGACGTCTTCTGCTGGATCGGGGACCCCCGACATTGGCCATCAGCCTACTAAGGTAAGTGACTACCTTAGCGGCCTTGTCCGCCGTACGGAAGATCTGATCCCTCCAGCTTAACTTGGTGTCCACCATAACCCCAAGGTATTTGGCGGCACGAGTTGATGTGACCACCTCCCTTCCCACTCGAAACGGGACGACGGTGTCGATCCTCTTCTTCGTGAGAATCACGATCTCCGTCTTACTGAGAGCAAGTGAGAGACCGTGATCGGACATCCAGTTGTTGACCACCCGCATAACTCGGTTCAACTTCAGTTGGGCCAGCTCAACGTTGCGTGCAGCAATGAGAGCTGCGACGTCATCGGCGTACCCAACCAAAGTGGTTTCCTCAGGCATCTCGGACCTCAGGAGGCTGTCATAGGCAACGTTCCAGAGATCCGGGCCGAGTATTGAACCTTGTGCGGCACCAGAAGTGACTTCCATCGTCCGCGTTCCGTCCCTCGTGTCATAAATCAGGCTTCGAGAGCGTAGATAATCCTCGATGAGCCGCAACAGATATGCAGGAATACGAAAGGTGTTGCGAAGCGCATCCAGCATATCGACCCACCTCGCAGAGTTGAAGGCATTCTTGACATCAAGCGTAACAAGAAGCACTACTCGGCGGGAGAAATGGTTGTGGCTCTCGGCTCTCTCCACAGCTCTCTGAACTTCGGTGACAGCGTCGATCGTTGACCGTCCCTTTCTGAAGCCGTACTGACGGGGGCATAAGTCCCCGGCAGCTTCCACGGCAGAAGTCAGGCGGGAACGGATCAGCTTCTCGAACAGCTTTCCAGCCGTGTCCAACATGCAGAGAGGCCTGTGGGACGACGGCAGCTCGGGATCACCTTTGCCCTTGCTGATCAGTACAAGCCTGGCTGTTTTCCAGGGAGCCGGAAACACCCCTTCTACCAAACAGGCATTGTACATTCTCAACAACAAGTCAGCGTTGATTAAAAATGCTTTCTTTAAAGCCTCACTGGGAATCCCGTCCGGGCCAGGAGCCTTGTTGCTCTTCAGGGAGAGAACGGAGGTTTCTAGCTCCTCGAAAGTGAAGAGTGGAACGTCCTCTACCCGTCCGAAGTCAACCGGCGGTCGCTGTGGATGTTCAGGAAACAACGCAGCGACGATCCTCCCCATGGTGGCGCCCTCCATGATGGAAGGTGGAGAGCGGGCGCCGAGTTTCTGTGTTACAAGTTTGTAACCCAGGCCCCAGGGGTCGGAATCAACGTCGTCACGAAGTCTCCTCCAGCTATTCGCCTTGCTCCTGTTGATCGCCTGGCGGAGAGATTTTCTCGCAGCTTTATAGGCCTCCGACTTACGAACTCTGTCTGCGGGGATTCTCGCTCTTGTGGCGGCTCGTCTAGTTCTTAAACATGTTCTTCTGAGTTCCGCAATCTCTTCAGTCCACCAGTAAACGGGTTGTTTGTCGCGTCGGGGTTTCCTTCGCGGCATAGACTGGTCGCAGGCCGAGACGATCAGTTCCATCGTGGATGTTACTAGTGCCTCGGCCCCAGCCTCACCAGGATTCCCCTGCGCTCCCCGAGAGATGACTTCGGTGAACTTGACCACGTCCAGTTTGTTGGTGTTCCACCGGCGTGGCCCTTCCCGAGATGCGGAAACTCGACGATTTGCCTGATCATGCAGGTCAAACACGACGTATTGGTGGTCGCTACCCGTGTAGTCCTCCACAACCCTCCAGCCAGAGATCCTCGGAAGGAGCGACTCAGACGCAAAGGTGACATCGGGGATCGTGCCTCTCTGCCCGGGGCGCCGAAAAGTAGGTGTGTCGCCCTGGTTGAGGACGACAAGACCGGCCCTGGCGATGAAATCCAGGATGTATTTCCCCCGGGAGTTGGTAGAGGGCATTCCCCAATCGACGGCCCTGGCATTGAAATCGCCACCAACGACGACATGCCCGGTGGTGCCGAGAACGCACTCCTCTAGGTTATCTATCTTGTCGCGGAAGTCCTGGACGGCCTCGTTGGGTGTGAGGTAGCAACTGAAGATAGTCACGTCCCCACACCAAAACCCAGACGAATCCTCGGCCGCGCCCGTGACTCCGCACCAAGACATCTCGTGTATTACGTGCCCAAAATGCAGCAGTACCGAGGCTGTCCGAGATCCAAATGTTTGGGTCTCTGTCCCGATACTGTTCGCTGATAAGGAGCGCGTCAGCACCAAGTTCTAGGGCGAGCTGATCTAGAAGGTTATCAGCTCCCCAGGATCTATGAAGGTTGGCCTGGAGGATGCGAATTACCGGCCGCTGCCTTTTGCCTGTTCAAGTGCGGCTCTGAAGGCACCGCACTGACCAGACCCGGGTAAGTGACCGAGGGCACTGGAGCCTGAATCCTTGCAGAGGAAGCAGGAGGGGCTCGAGGAACATTCCTTGCGTTTGTGGCCCTGGCTTCCACACTGGAAGCAGTTGGCACTCCTGTCGGGCCCTTTACAGTTTCGGGAGGAGTGGCCGAAACCGAGACAGCGAAAGCATCTCGAAACTACCACCCTCCGTTTGAGCCTGCAACTGACCCAACCGACTCTGAGGTGCTGAAGGCTAAGCAGCTTATTGGCGTGCTTTTCGCCCATTTCAGCAACAGCCATCCGGAGTTGACTTCGGTTGGGCTTTGTTAGCCATACCCTCACTCCATCAGCTGGTATCTCCGGGAGTGCCACCTGGATCGCACGGGTCACCTCCTCTTCGGTGGAGAGGGCATCAAGGTCCCGAATCTCGACCGAACACTTCGGTTCTAGGGCCTTGATTGAGCCTTTGTCCCCAAGTGCAGTCTTGAGGGAAGCGGCAAAACCGATCTTGTCACTCGACTTCCCCAGTTCGAGGAGGACATCCCCGTTCTGGGTTCGCCGAATAGACTTGATAACGGTGTCGGTCTCCTCCGGTTTGGCCTGCGATCTAATCTGACCCAGAACATCGGCAAAAGATCGCCCCCCTAAAGGCTTGATCAAGATTGCCTCTGTCCTGGGCTTCTTAGGCCTGGGTTGTTTAGGCTTTCTGACAGACTTGCCAGAGGCCTCCCCAACCGGTTTCGAGACTTGCGTCCGCTCCACCCTCGACGCACTTTTCGAAGCCGCCTCCGCTTGCTTCTGCCTCCTCCTTTCTTTCTTAGACAGGCGCGTCTTCCAGCCCCCAAAGGTGTTGAGGCAGAGTTTGCTGCCAAGGCAGGATTAGCCGCCGGAGCAGGAAACTCTGCAGGAGTAGCCGCTGGAATCACGGCAGCGCCCGGGGCGGATTCAGTAGCCTGGACAGGAGATGTCTGCGATGCCGCAGTGACAAAAACCGGTCTCGGCACCGAGTCCACCTCGACAAGCTCAGGGCTTCCAGGCGAAGAACCGCTCTGCCTCTTCTTTCGCCCTCAGACAATGTTACAGGGTCACCTCATTTTAACAATTATTAATTGTAGTTTTTATTGCTATTTTACATTTTTTATTTTCTTTGTTTTATTTATTATAATTTTTTTGGGGGGGCTATTTAAATTGACATATACTTTAAGGTATAGAATAACTGGTAAAGTTAATGTCTTTTGTAAGTTACTTTCAAATAAAATTTTTATATTCTTTTTAATTCATAAAATGAGTTTTGTTTTAAACTATCACCATCGCAATAAATAAATGCCAAGCAAAATATACTACCTAAAAGGTTAACTCTATGTTTAATAGATCAATATTCACGTAACTTAAAAATTAAGCGAAAATAATTTTACCAACGTAAATATATGGATTCTTTGATTAGGACGAAGGACTGAAATATATTTGGTTCAACAAAATACTAAATTGTACTGGTTTTCTTACTTTTTTATTTTTATTGATATACATAAAAGATGAGTTATAAATTTATTGGGTTGGCTAAAGGATAAACAAATTTTATAGAAAATACAAGAATATCATAATGATTATAAGGGTGAAAGTCCAATACTTGGTCATTATTGAGCTTAAACTGGATTTGATTCCAGTATCGAAAAAAATAAATTAATAGAATTACACCTATTAACCAATTATTACTGCAATTGTAAAATTAAGCTATTTGACTTCAAAACTAATTTCTTAGTTTTAAACGTAATTTTACTACTTACAGAATATGTATTGTACTCAGAAGATTTTTAGTAGTTCTCAAGTTGAATGAATATGAAAATACTTCTTTATTGAAAATTCAGATGCCGTGATAGCTTGGTGATAGCTAAACATATTAAAATCGAAACATAAATTATTTTCTAAAAAAAAAACTATTTTCAGGCATGTAGTACTGTAGAAGCACAATTTTAGTCGCGAAATAATGACGTCGTTTAATTTTTGAGAAAACAAGGATAATTTTCGCATCTACCTGTGCTCCAAGGGAAACGCCCCTCGCCAATTAGCCTAATGGTGGCACAGTAAACTCATACAGTACTGCACACGGACTCAGTGACGATTGGATGTCAAGGTCCGCAACATAATTGTCCAACCACTCTACACGAAGTGAATATTCATCTACTCAGAGTACTTGTGTGGGACAGTGAAAACAAACAAAGGTAAAAGTATTAAAACACCTGAACAATGAATTCTTTCACTTATTAACCCGTTTTTGGGGAAAACTTCAACAAAAAGCCCACATCAATGGGTTTTAAAGATGTTCTAGGAATACGTTTCGTCGAATAAGAAATTAAGAGAAGATTTTTGTGTTTTAACTAACCAATTATACTGATTTTAGTTTGTGATTTATTTGTAAATGTAAGACATAAATGGGAAAACAAAGATAAGAGTTTTTAGATTTTCTTTTCAAGACTTAATAAAAATCAACTTAGATTATTTATAATATGTTAAAAATTGTGTTATGAACATCTAACTAACTTAATAAAGTTAATGATGTGTGCGGTTTGCAAGGCACATAATTCGAACAAAAATAAGAGTAGTATTTTTCCACTGTTCGGCATTAACATTTGCTTATATTCATTCTCTTAATATTTTATAAACCTGTTTTCATTAGTAAATAAAAAATTAAATATTTATAGAAAGTGAAAAAGTAAAATTCGCTAAGTTCAATCAAACTAACAATTTCGCTTTGACAACACACGTTTTTAGCGTTTCAAGTGGAACGTGATTAAAACGTAACATTTACTTTGAGGTGGAAGTTCAGAAGGTAATGCTTTTATTTAAAATGTGTCCTGTTCTATCGTAACTTAGCTGATTGTTGTTTTTTTAATACGTAATTTGAAAAATAACCGATAGCAAAAACCTGAAATAATGTGTTAGTCTGAATTAACTTTTATTTATTATAATAAATAACGAGTTTTTGCCCATCGAGACACGACAGAAACAGCTTATTTATTTATTACATTCCAACGGCAAAAATACACCATTTCATATCACATGCATGCATAGATGGCTGAATATTGGCTACAAGCTAAACTACAAGCTGAACTACTAACATATACAAAAACAAAATGCCAAGATTGAGAATGCGGAAAATATTTGAATACAATGGCTTGGTTATCGAGATAGTGCAAAACATGTATAAAATGTACATTTTAAATTGATATTTCTTTCAATTGATCATCTGATTTACGTGGTTAAGTAAACTAATTGTAAAGGTTTGAAAATGTCGATTTTTGTAATTTAAGAATGTAAGATTATGTTAAGGTAAATACAACCTGCTAATATAGAAAGGTTAAGCTTTTATTTGGTACAAACTGCAGGTAAAGCGGTCCAATGGAAGTCTCAGACGAACTGTCCAAAGGATTGAAAAAGTTGACCTTTTCCCCATATTGAATCTCCATAAGAAAACTTTATTTTCCATTTTCGACTAATTTAACGTAAATAATTTTCAAATACTAATAAATCCTCATGTAAATTCGGGCCAGGAGAAGTCTCAGACGAATTGTCCAAAGGTGTTTTTCCCCTTACTGTCTTAAATATACAGGATGAGTTCCTTAAAGTGATCCAATAGCTAACTTTTTTATCCTTTACCTGACAGTATTCTTCTTATGGGGCACCCCTTTACTTTTTTATTTCACTTTCAGGTATGTATTTCTCTTTTCAAAATTTCCCGTCATTTTTTCAATATGTTGGCCAACTTTAAATATTCTAATAGAAATCAAATAAGAGGTTAAAACTCTATTAAGTATTTTAGATTTAACAGAGCAATGTTAAGTAAAGAGCATAGTGAATTCAACTGGCGATAAACGAATAACCGGTGCCAACCTTTTCGGTGAAGCAAAGGCAAATAGGACAATTCAATTTATCTGCCATCACCAGCCGCGTTACATTTAATTTTACCTTCAAAAGCCCACATAAGTGAGTTGAGAATTAATTATCAGATATTGGCGTTTTGATGCTAATAACACGAACAATTTGCTTTAATTCCGCTCACTAGAATTTAAAAGGATATATTTTGTAGAGGTCTTTATAAATACTTTGGGTCAGAAATGCCATGTTGGAATGGTAAAAATATATTATTGAATGAGAATTTGTACACTATATATTTTAAACTTTTATTTTGCTTATTGTACTTTGCAGTGAGAGACATTAAGCCACGAGGAAATGTATTTTTGATAAGAATTATTTACCAGCTAAAGTTGGTTTCGTAATAAATTACCCTTTTGTCTATAGTTTATTTTTCATAATTAACTTGTCATTCAACCGGAGCAGATTATGATCTATGGTAATGTCTGACCGTTTAAAACAATTTCAGGTATATTACTGCAATTATTACTTTCCTTCGCATTTTCTAAACAAATTTTATTATGATAAACCATTTACATTCATTGCTAATTATTCTTACTACTACTAAAATATTTTTGAGATGAAAGGCTAAATGCAAACATCTTATTCATGATTTATTTGATTTGGTCAGATTCCCTCTGAATTTTCATACTGCCAGAATTTCTATTGTTAAAGAACCAATTTTGAACGCCGAATGGAGGATTGAATAATAAACCTAGCATGTGTTGATTTAATCTTCCCATGTAAACCTGATCTGGTTTAATATGTGCCTTGTTTCCAATCCATACGGTAACATTCAGATTAAATCGGCTTTTAAGCACAAAACCGTTCTTTGCATATATTTCTACAACAGAGTTAATTTGGGAACCATTCATATTAACATTGTCGAATAATAATTTTAACGATTTTTAACATTGTCGAATAATAATTTGAAACCATGTTATAATTGTTCCAAGCGGTATTTTTTAGTTTTACCATAGTATGAATTTTACAATGCATTTATTATTGTTATTATTATGTTAACAAAACCTAGGCAATATCAAATTCTTATAACATAACATTTATTCATTTCAATGGTTCTATCAATAATAACACATTATATAAAGACAAAATATTCTAACCCATTCGTAAATCAATTGTAAAAAAGGCACAGAAGAATATTTTTAATATATGATTCCTTATAAATCATAGGTTTTGTACTATTAATGAAAGGAATCTGGCATCAAGTTTTGTGATGAAAATATTTAGCGTCGAGTGGACTGATACTATGGCTAGTTGCAATTTCTTACATTCTTTTGAATGCCAGTTTTATTTTCTGCCGGTTTCAACTGACAAGAATTAATATTTTAAATTTTATTGATTTCCTGATTGAGGCATATTAAGCCACGAGGAATGTTCCTAATCACCAGAGAGCGAGTTCGTGACGATCATTCCGAGAGGGAATCCCCACATGATATTGAAATGTTCTCCTCCTCTTTTATCGCCACACGGTCACACTAGATTGAAAGGTTTCAAACAGAAAGTTTATTTAATACAAATTAAATTTAGTTCATCCTTTGTTTTAAAAAGCGAATTTTCGATTTTTTATCTCTCTATACAGGGTGAGTTTCTTAAAGTGATCCACTAGCTAACTTTTTTATTATACAGGATGTCCCGTAACTCTCTGGAACCCTTTTGTATATTTGTTCCTTGCATCGACGCAAGGAAAAAACATCATACAAGGTCTAAAATCCATCGTTAAAGTTTCAAAATGGCGGCCAACTTGAAAATTTCTTATGGAACTTCCTACATTTTAAGGTGTTTTTATAGTTTTCATACAATTTTAAGACTTTTTTATTCTTTTGCATTTTTCTCTAAACCTAATGGCTAGGGAGCTAGAGCTATTAAAGTTCAATTTTAGTTCCATAAGAATAACATGGCACAAAATTTAACTGCCCATATCTCCAAAGCCATTCTGTAAAATAAAAAAATACTCAAGTAGAAAAATTTCTTAGAATTATGTTTCGAGGACATTTTACTCATAAAAAATTATCATTTACGCATAAATTAACTTTTTTCCAATATGGCGGACAAAAATAAAATTTTTAAAACGTTCGATTTTGTTATGAGGAAAATGTTCTTAAAACATCAATTTAAGACATTTTTACTTTTTGGCATTTTTTTTCTAAACCCTAATTGGTTAGGGAGCTAGAGGCTATTCAAGTTCATTTTTAGTTCCATAAGAATAACATGGGACAAAAATTAACTGCCCATATCTCCAAAACCATTCAGTAAAATTAAAAATACTCAAGTAAAAAAATTTCTTAGAATTATGTTTCGAGAACATTTTACTTTAAAAAATTACCATTTACGCATAAATTTACTTTTTTCCAATATGGCGGACAAAAATAAAATTTTAAAACTTTCGATGTTATTATAAGAAAAATGTTCTTAAAAAATCAATTTAAGACATTTTTATTCTTGAGAACTTTTTATTTTAATCAATTTTTCGGAGATATGGGCAGATAAAGTTTGTCCCATATTTTTCCTATGGAATTAAAAATGAACTTTAATTGCATCTAGCTCCCTAACCGTTAGGTTTAAAGAAAAATGTCAAAGTATAAAAAAGTCTTTAAATTACATGGAAATTATAAAAACGCCATAAAATGTAGGGTGTTTCATAAGAAATTTCCATCAACTAACGGCTATTTAAATTCATCTCCTTAGTTCTACAGATATATGAATAAAAACTATAAATTTGGGAGGCCTATCAAAACTATATATAATTTAATAACGAAAACACCCCTTATTGTATGAAATAGTAATTCTCGATTTGGCAATGAATCTTTATGGATTGCTATATAAAAAGGTAGGCTACGACTCCTAAACCTTGGTCAAAAATAAAAATAACCCTTGTAGACCCAACCCACTTCCCATTTTTCTTCATAACAGCATCAAAGGAAAAGACTACAAATAGCAGGTTTTCATATAAAAAATATTTAAATAATTTTCTGATGGTTCAATTAATTCTTAATTTAAATAGAATTATAATAATAGCTAACAGACAATGCTATTTTCACAACAACAAAAAAACTAATGGATCACCGTATTTAATTAAATTTAATTTAGTTTTGGTACACTACAAAGTTTATTATATTTGATCTGTGATTCTTTAAAATTGTAATCATAAGCTGTCCAATTGCCAATTGTTCAGTTCTCCATTAGTACTTGGTAATAAAATTTTTCCCTGCAAACAACCAGATTTGAACAAGTTTTTTTATTAAAACACTTAGAGCCTGGTTGTTTTTCTTTTCTTCTTATTTTTTTATGTTTTAACAACAAGTATAGGGGATTAACATTAAATCATTTACCATGAAAACAAAATTTACATTGAAAATACTTGGCTGGCTGTCTTCAAATTTTAATTAACTGAATATTGTTAAGACCCATTACATTAGAGCACCCTCTTTCAGAAAAAATTGTTTTTTTTCACAACATTTATTTATTTATTTATTTATTGTCATTTAGTCTTTAAGCTTAAGAGTAAGGGGATATATTCAAGGGGTCAAGATGCGATTCCTGTACTGTCCCTAAAGGGTGTTTCTATAAAAGTGTCGACATTTTCAAACTAGAAATACTTAAGATCTAATAAAAAATAACGTGTTAACTTGTAAACCTAAAATTATAATTTCACAGAATATTCTAACACAATAGTATTCCGTAATTAGGTGCGTTAAGTTTAATTTAATATTGAGTTAGTTTAATTTAGTATTTAATATTGTTTGTGTTACATTTTTAATACAGGTTGACACAGAATAACGGGAATAAAAACATGAACAAAAGAGCCAAAGAAGAAAATAAATTTGTTTTTAATCATTAAAACACCAAAACTCCCATTGAAGAAACATCAATGGAATTTATCTATTTTAAAAACTACATTCTTTAGATGGCCTTCTCCTGTATGAATAAATTCTTTACATCTGTGTTGGAGATTCCTCTTTTGCAACACATCAACTGGGATACCGTGTGATTTTCATCAAGAATTCTCTTTTTTAACTCATCAACAGTTCTTAGTTGAGTTTTTAGCACCTTTTTTAGATAGCCCCCCCACCCCCACACAAAAAAATCGCAAACGAACAATTTTATCGAATCGTAATTGAGATGACGCGAAACTCATCGTCTTTGTTTATGTGTGATATCATTTGTTGCCAGTGTTATAATCGCAACTGGTAATCGTTTTCCTTCAGCTGTTAAACTTCACTTATACTTTCAATTTTGGGGATGAAATTTCAAGTGTCAATGAAAAATTCCCACTCACACGGAACATTATAACCGCGGCTGCTTGTTTACGAGTTGAATGGCATGGATCCCTCAAGACAGAGCTGGGTACAACTTCAATGCTTTGTGCAGCAAGAGCACTTCTTGGTCGTTCTGATGGTTCAAAGCTGATCCGCTCTCTTCAAAGTTATTAATCCAAGTTGTAACTCATGTTTTGATGGAACGGCATCATGACGTCCTCAGTTGTAAAAACGTTCATCACTTATTTTTGCAGCAAACTGCCACTGTTTTAATAAATAACTTTTTTGGCAAAAGCACGCTTTTGCCCGTTCCATTGATCCATGGGTACTGTAATGGCGGCTGTTTACTTGCTCTTTGATGTTGTCCCGCAGTGCTGCCACCTTCTTACGGCTGCCCCTATGCTCTAAAGAAATTTCCGTTATTCTGTGTCACCCTGTATATATTTGAAACCCCCATAACTCGCATCTAAAAGTAACCTCACACGCCAACCTCGCTCGATAGATCCGACCGGCTGTGTAGGAATGCGGTTAGTCGGCACCTGTCACTAGTCAAGGAGATGTTGGCATTTGTTTACTGATGCTGCCCACTTTACCTTGTGAATTTCCTTGCTCCCATTGCGAATATCCATTGGACAATCTACAACTTAAATTGTTGTTCAGGGACGATCAGAATGAAACAGCATATATTTCTGTAAATGGGAGTAGTTCCCTAAATAATAATGGAAAAAACAAAAGACAATCCTAAAATTACTTAAAACATTATGTCCATCATTTGTGAGTGGAAAGTAGAAGTAAATATTGTTTAAAGGCTGTGTAATTTTTCTACTTGCCAATTTGCGCTTTTGAAAGTGTAATATGATCTTATAATTCCAAAACCACATTGAACCCTCAAAGATGCATGAATAATTATTAGGCACTTCTTTTGGATAACTATTATTACTTTTACAAACTAACCTAATATAATTAATATCTTTAGAAGGAAAATTATTCATATACTGACTTTTACTTACATTTTATTTCTCAACTTAGTTATGTACTATAATACTTCATCCATAGAATTAACTTGAGAAAGATATATTACAGCCTTTTAAACTATGCTATAATTTCATTTATGGACTACTGTAATACATCAACCTTATTTATTCAGAATTATCAACCTTAATATGTATAACATATTGATCATGGCTCGGAATGGATGCCTTAGAAACAACAATAGAGGTTCACCGATGTGTGTTCTATCACAACCGTGGAGATAATTTAATTTACATAAACAACGAACAACGTTCTCTGCGATCAAACACTACTATTTAAGATTTACGAAAGTATAATTTTTTTAACTAAAGATTAATGTACTTACCAGCTGAACTGTGATTAAAGAAGGTGAAGAAAAAAATGTTTTGCGTGTAGTAGAAGTTTGATAAGTTAGTAGTTCGTTAAACAACAGTTTTTTTTCATTTAGTTATTCACTAGAATGCTTGTATTCAGTAGGGATGAATCAGTATAATAAAATGTCTACATTCTGAAGCTCCCCTTAGTTATGAATCGTTTATTAGTCCAAATAAATAGGCAATCCTAGCACAACAGACATAATACATAACAAACCATCTGTTATTATTTTATATTATCAATTAATAGCCTTTTTAATTGTTCTATAAGTCAATAAATATCCAATTCAATGAGAATATACTAGAGAGGTCGTTATAGAGAACAGAAACGAAATGATACAGGAACTGTGTTTTTGTTTGACTGAAAGATTTTAAAGCAAAATACTTGAAATACATGATTTTATCCTATTACTAGCTTCCCGGTATGCTTTGCAATGCCAACATGAGGAATTTTCTTGCCTTTCAGATGATATCGTTCGCTACGCTAACTCGCCATCATGCTTAGCTCGCTCGCTGTACTTACTCGCCGTAAGTCTGTAATATCCTCTAGTTTCAATATTCCCTTAGTACTTAAAATTAGAACAACTGTTTATAGAATTTAAATTCGTAAATATAAGTTTATGTTCCAATAAAGAAAATGGTGCTTCTATAAGAATAACATGGTAAATTTAAAGTCGTGTGGGGCGGAGCTCTATAGGGGACCTTGATAAAAAGTAACCTATGTGTTCTTCCTGGTTCTAAGCTACCTTCCCACAAATTTTCAGCCAAATAAGTTCAGCCGTTCTTGACTTATTAACGTAATAATTAACACCGCTTAATTTTTTTAATATATCGTAAAAATCATTGTGCTCATTAAAGATTCTGCAGTTGTGCATATTTAGATTGCAGGTAAAGTACTTCATCAAACCAGTTCACAAATCAGCGAGCGCCCCCAGCACAGTGAAAGTTGCCGTCGACAGCTGTAGCTGGCTCCTCGCTCATTGTTAGCTTTCGCAACCTGAAGAGGCGGTACTTTATGGCAAGCAACATTTCTATTCTATTAGACTTCCTGAGCGGCTTGAATTGCAATACTAATCTCTGTTGAAGTAGACATAGTGTAGTAAGTTAAATGATAAAACAGCTACTTAGCTATCATGATATAAAGGAGGAAGTGTCCTTTAAATAAAATAATTGATTAAAATTTTAATGAGGATTGTTGATAAAGAAAAAAGTAATCGTGGATGCTAATTCATTGAATGTAATAGGTAATTTAAAAATAACCAAGTGTATTAAAAAGTACTATTATTTCATTTAACTTTAGTAAATGAACATTATAGATCTCGTCCCTGCGTCATAGGAGATGCATCTTTATTGATGCTGTTTAAACTGTTTAGAGTAAATTATATTAATAGTTACTTAGAAATCTATATTGCATGAATTTACAAAAAATGCGTATAAACTTTGTTATCTCTGAAGAGGGATAGCTGAAACAACGTTGAGTTGCATTGAGTCATAACCACCGTCGCTGAAGATCCACCTCAATACCAGACAGGTTCCACAACCTTGTAAGGTCGTTCACGTGCGACCAGCCGCAGACGATCGTGTGGGAATTCCGGAATCAGACAAGGAAAGACGAACTTCGAGTATGGGTACTGTACCAGGTCAGGATCTTTACAAACTAGGATTATATAATGTATGGAGTTTCATTATTATTCATATTCTATTAATATTTTATGTAATTGAAAGAATATATACTATAAAACAGCAAACTTTAGATCATTATTAGTATATTCCATTATTGTATAATGACGTGGAAACTAAAAAAAAGCACAAGAGCAAAATATTTCATTTTCAAAGCAGAAAATAAGAAAAGACGTTTAAATAAGAACTTTGATAGTGGTGTAAATTAGGCGACAAACCCTGGAAACCTAATTCTTGTTAGCTGAGGAGTTTGAACTGAAACACCGAATAATGAAAGTGTCCTCAATACAGGCACTGGTTTTCTGTACCAACAAAATCTACTACTGCAACTTGCTGCAACTAACTGCAACCTGTTAATATATACCTGTTAATATATCTATCTTCTATAATATATACAGCCCCATGTGTAACTGACTGACTCACTGATGATAGTAAAGTCCTGAAGCGACCGTTTAAGATAGAGACTTGAAATTTGGCATGGACATTCTTTGAGATGTTTCAATTTAGGGAAAATCATAAAACTACAACTTTTTTATTTTTAATTTATAAAAAGGTAAAAAATATAGATTTGTCGGTAACGTAGTTCAGCCGTATCAGCGTAAATCACCATGTGGTCGTGGTATCGTAGATCATAATGCAGGTTTAGTTCTCGCTCGTTTTTAAATGATCTCTTTCAATTACACCCGTGTTTGATACAAATTTGTTTTGAATATAAACATGAACGTATTGTTTAGGCGACGGTATTTTGATGTATTGAGAGCGGGTTATCTCACTAGGATTAAACCTCGCTTTGATTTATACAGTATCAATGCCCAATAACTTCAAATTTTCAACTTTCAATTATAAAAAAAATCTAAAAAGACGAGGTGTCAGAAAGGAAGTACGTTGGTTTTTAAGATGTCGCTTAGTTCTCGCTTGTATTTAAATGATGTCTTTTAACTACACCTCTTCCCGATTAATATCCTCAATTGGGCGCAAAGTTGTTTGCGTATGGTATTCCTTCTGATTGCTGTGTTATTATTGAAATTGAAGTTTACTGAAGCGTATCTATACATTCGGGTGATGTCCGCTTTGATTTCCATAGTAACTTAAAGTTAATGTCGCTTAGTTCTCGGTTGTATTTAAATTATGTCATTTAACCACACCTGTTTCTGATGATTTTTTCGCGACAGTTCGCAGAGCAGTGATCTTAAACGTTGTATATAAACTACGTTAGTGCAAATTTCAGTTTACAGTATATTGTAATATAGCTGTAACTGTAATATTACATTTAACAGATGGTGGATTTTGTTTTCAGGATGGTGAAATAAATTTAATGCACGTACAATAAAGTAATACGAAAATGTTGATTGAAATGTGAGGTTCTCGTTTCGTTTTATTTAAATTCATTTGTTCATATTGGATATTGCTATTACTCTAGCCTTTTGAGAGACGATTGAGCGTAGTGCTGGAATACTTTGTTATAATTTTATATTATTAATTTTATCATTACTATGGTGAGCTCTACGAAGCTTGTGCGAATACTTTAAACATTATTTTATTACTGCATATTTTTTGCTGCAGTAACGCCCGTAAAGTAAATGATTAATTGCTAAAAATATTTTAGGTCTTATTACATTTATAGACTTTAGTTTTCTCATGCTGGAAAATTTCTTGTAGGTTTTCGCACAAAAAATTACCTAATACAGTAATTATAACTTAATTTTCTACTATTTGTATGCTGTCTCTCTATATGAATCCCCTGATTGAATATAGCGCTTCAGTTGATAGTTCTGATACAGTTTTACTTTGAAGAGTTGAACGTGTCCCAACACATTTGACATCCGGTCTTTGACCTATTTGCTGCTGTCCAATCAGGCTTAGATTTTAGTTTGGGAAACGATTGAACATATTAAGTTATAGAACGATTGAACTTTCCATTCTTACCTTCGCTAACGTTTACCTACTTCCGACGTTTTTTTAAGACCATCTACATATCTGATGACCCATCATCAGGCTGAGAAATATTATAATAACCAATTGAATTAAACTCAACAGTAATTTTTCTCGCTGCCACTTAGTCCGTCAAACTTCCTCAATGCAGTGCTCTCACCTAAAGTCTCGATTAACCCTATTATTGTTGTAATTTAAAACTATTCTATGCTTATCAATTATTGTAACTCTTTCAGTATATTTTAATTTAACCAATAATCCTTTTTTGGCTATTATTTCACAATTGGTTTTTTTTACTACCATTGGTTGAAAATGCATAATGTACGCCGATTTTATGGTTCTTAAGTTGCAACTTTCTTCATTTTAAGACTATATAAAAACTTTAAGACTTCATGATTATTGTAATTAGTTTGTATCAGCCGATTCTTTTAATATCGTGGTTGGCGATACTATATTTAGTACAAATTGTATTTTAAATTTCCTAAGTTTATTAACTAGCATAGCTTGATTTTTTTATTATATTAATAGTAATTTTCACACTTATTATTGGTTATTTTCTATTTTTTAGCATTATTGTTTTACTCTAATGGGCAAATTACATTATTTTTAAAATGTACGAAAATCTCATTTAAAAATACTTAATTTGGAATAATTTTGACCAATTGCAATTTTAATGTAAAGCATGTTAACTCGTTGACGTTTCAGACTAAGTAGTTGGTAACGTGGAATAGTTAGCATCACATTTTTTAGTAGAGTTACAAGTAAATTAATAACTTAGCTTTTCAAAACTTCGATTTTTATTAGTTTTTATTTTCCGATTCTATTAATATCGTGGTTGGCGATGCTAGATTTGCTTTAAGTGTTACTTTCAATTTCTTTAGTTTATGCATTATTATAGCTTGATTATTTTATTATTTTAATAGTTATTTTCACATAATCAATTATTTTCTATTTTTTAGCATTATTGTTTTGCTATAGTGGGCACATTACATTTTTTTATCTATGAAAATTTAATTTAAAGATACTTAATTTGGATTAATTTTGCCCCATTGCAATTTTTCTGTGCCGCATCTAAAATCGTTGACGTTCCAGACCAAGTGGTTGGTAACGTGGAGGAGTTAGTATCACACATTTTTGTAGTTACACGTAATTTAAAACTTAGCTTTTCAAAACTTCGATGGAACTAACCTGTTCAGTACTTTGGTGGAACTAGACAGTTCATTATTTGAGTCTTTGTGAATGATTAACGAAATTAGTAAAATCAACTAGAGGGCATGGGGGCTGAGCCCCGTGAAATATTTTCAAAGGATATTATTGTTATTATTATTATTGATTGTGAGTAGTGTGTATTAGCCCGTTTTGTTACTGTCTTCGCTGTCCAGTTAGTTGGTGGAACTAGCCTGTTCAATACTTGACTTTAAATTATTCTACAAATTTAGGGCAACCCCTAAGGGGGCATGGGGGCGGAGCCCCCATCGAGCCGTAGGCGAGTCCTCCATATTATATACAGCCCCATGTGTAACTGACTGACTCACTGATGATCTTAAATTCCTGAAGCGACCGTTTAAGATAGAGACTTGAAATTTGGCATGGACATTCATTGAGATGTTTCAATTTAGGAAAAATCATAAAACTACAACTTTTTTACTTTTAAACTATAGAAAAGGTAAAAAATATAGATTTGTCGGTAACGTAGTTCAGCCGTATCAGCGTATATCACCGCGTGGTATCGTAGATCACTCTTCAGGTTTAGTTCTCGCTCGTGTTTAAATGATCTCTTTCAACTACACCCGTGTTTGATATACTCGTGGTATCCTTCGATGGATACTCTTATATATATTGTAAACTACGGCGTTAATTTGTATAGAGAGCGGGTTATTTCACCAGGGACCCAGGGTTATACTCGATAATATATACAGTGATAATTCCCTAATTTGTAGCATATGCGCGATCTTGAATGTTTACCAAAGGTGAATTTTCTTCTCCTACTATGAATTAATTTCCCATGGCGGGTGAATAGTTGTTTAGTTCTCGCTTGTATTTAAATCATGTCTTTTAACTACACCTGCTTCCTTGCTATTGGCAACGTTAGTATCCCTCATACATAATAAACTTATCCATTTGACTTCTAAATAGCAATGAGATTATGCTGCATTGAAAGCTCGTTTCTTTTATATTTTACACACATCATAAATATGTTTTAGGGAATTTTTAAATAACTGTTTAGCTGAACTAACAGATTTAAATGTAGGTTCTCGTTTTGTTTCAATTTATTTTAGATTACTTATTCAAATTCACACGGGATTATTCTCCGCTGAACTTCGCATTGAATGGATTTTCTGTGAAGCTTGAGCCGTGATCTTAACGTAACATACTTCGATTACTTTGTACAATACTTAATAGACAGTTTATTATTATCTTTCTGTTTGATTTATATTTAGTGTCTTATATTCGAATTTTTCACACTTAAAATTTGTTTTTGAGAATGTTTAAATAAGTGTTGAGCAAAAGTAATAGATTTAAATGTTAGGTTCTTGTTTAATTTCAATTTATTTTAGATTACTTATTCAAATTCACCCTATGTGAACCCCTCAGCCGAATTACGCATTCAATGAATTTTCTGTGTAGCTCGTGCCGTGATCTTAACGTTATATACTCCTATTACTTAGTACGATACTTAATAGACAGTTAAGTATTATCTTTCTGCATTGTTTATAATCAGTGTTTTATATTTTATTTTAATACACACTTAAAATATGTTTTTAAGAATTTTTAAACGGCTATTGAACAAAACTAACAGGTTTTTATGGATAAATTATTATTTCACAGGTCTAGATTTTATATTCTTATAATTAGTAGTAGTTTGTAATAGTAGGGGTTTTTTGCGGATCTACCCCGTTTTTATTATTTCCTATGATTTTGTTTTCATGTTATTTAATTCTTGTTTTCGCTTATTGATTTGAATGTTATTTGCTATTTCAGTAATTTAAACGTTTTTCTTCTATATCCTGAAATATACAAGTTTTTATTTTTAATTAGTATGTATCAGCAGATTCTTTTAATATCGTGGTTGGCGATACTATATTTAGTTCAAATTGTATTTTTAATTTCTTAAGTTTATTAACTAGCATAGCTTGATTTTTTTATTATTTTAATAGTAATATTCAAACTTACTATTGGTTATTTTCTATTTTTTAGCATTATTGTTTTACTCTAATGGGCATATTACATTATTTTTAAAATTTACGAAAATCTCATTTAAAAATACTTTATTTGGAATAATTTTGACCCATTGCAATTTTAATGTGACGCATGTTAACTCGTTGACGTTTCAGACTAAGTAGTTGGTAACGTGGAATAGTTAGCATCACACATTTTAGTAGAGTTACAAGTAAATTAATAACTTAGCTTTTAAAAACTTCAATTTTTATTAGTTTTTATTTTCCGATTATTTTAATATCGTGGTTGGCGATGCTAGATTTGGTTTAAGTGTTACTTTCAATTTCTTTAGTTTATGCATTATTATAGTTTGATTATTTTATTATTTTAATAGTTATTTTCACATAGTCAATTATTTTCTATTTTTTAGCATTATTGTTTTGCTATAGTGGGCACATTACATTTTTTTATCAATGAAAATTTTATTTAAAGATACTTAATTTGGATTAATTTTGCCCCATTGCAATTTTTCTGTGCCGCATCTAAAATCGTTGACGTTCCAGACCAAGTGGTTGGTAACGTGGAGGAGTTAGTATCACACACTTTTGTAGTAGAGTTACACGTAATTTAAAACTTAGCTTTTCAAAACTTCGATGGAACTAGCCTGTTCAGTACTTTAGTGGAACTAGAAAGTTCATTATTTGAGACTTTGTGAATGATTAACGAAATTAGTAAAATCAACTAGGGGGCATGGGGGCTGAGCCCCGAGAAATATTTTCAATGGATATTATTGTTATTGTTATTGTTATTGATTGTGAAGAGTGCGTATTAGCCCGTTTTGTTACTGTCTTCGCTGTCCAGTTAGTTGGTGGAACTAGCCTGTTCAATACTTGACTTTAAATTATTCAACGAATTCGGGGCAACCTCCAAAGGGGGCATGGGGGCGGAGCCCCCATCGAGCCGTAGGCGAGTCCATATTATATACAGCCCCATGTGTAACTGACTGACTCACTGATGATCTTAAATTCCTGAAGCGACCGTTTAAGATAGAGACTTGAAATTTGGCATGGACATTCATTGAGATGTTTCAATTTAGGAAAAATCATAAAACTACAACTTTTTTACTTTTAAACTATAGAAAAGGTAAAAAATATAGATTTGTCGGTAACGTAGTTCAGCCGTATCAGCGTATATCACCGCGTGGTATCGTAGATCACTCTTCAGGTTTAGTTCTCGCTCGTGTTTAAATGATCTCTTTCAACTACACCCGTGTTTGATATACTCGTGGTATCCTTCGATGGATACTCTTATATATATTGTAAACTACGGCGTTAATTTGTATAGAGAGCGGGTTATTTCACCAGGGACCCAGGGTTATACTCGATAATATATACAGTGATAATTCCCTAATTTGTAGCATATGCGCGATCTTGAATGTTTACCAAAGGTGAATTTTCTTCTCCTACTATGAATTAATTTCCCATGGCGGGTGAATAGTTGTTTAGTTCTCGCTTGTATTTAAATCATGTCTTTTAACTACACCTGCTTCCTTGCTATTGGCAACGTTAGTATCCCTCATACATAATAAACTTATCCATTTGACTTCTAAATAGCAATGAGATTATGCTGCATTGAAAGCTCGTTTCTTTTATATTTTACACACATCATAAATATGTTTTAGGGAATTTTTAAATAACTGTTTAGCTGAACTAACAGATTTAAATGTAGGTTCTCGTTTTGTTTCAATTTATTTTAGATTACTTATTCAAATTCACACGGGATTATTCTCCGCTGAACTTCGCATTGAATGGATTTTCTGTGAAGCTTGAGCCGTGATCTTAACGTAACATACTTCGATTACTTTGTACAATACTTAATAGACAGTTTATTATTATCTTTCTGTTTGATTTATATTTAGTGTCTTATATTCGAATTTTTCACACTTAAAATTTGTTTTTGAGAATGTTTAAATAAGTGTTGAGCAAAAGTAATAGATTTAAATGTTAGGTTCTTGTTTAATTTCAATTTATTTTAGATTACTTATTCAAATTCACCCTATGTGAACCCCTCAGCCGAATTACGCATTCAATGAATTTTCTGTGTAGCTCGTGCCGTGATCTTAACGTTATATACTCCTATTACTTAGTACGATACTTAATAGACAGTTAAGTATTATCTTTCTGCATTGTTTATAATCAGTGTTTTATATTTTATTTTAATACACACTTAAAATATGTTTTTAAGAATTTTTAAACGGCTATTGAACAAAACTAACAGGTTTTTATGGATAAATTATTATTTCACAGGTCTAGATTTTATATTCTTATAATTAGTAGTAGTTTGTAATAGTAGGGGTTTTTTGCGGATCTACCCCGTTTTTATTATTTCCTATGATTTTGTTTTCATGTTATTTAATTCTTGTTTTCGCTTATTGATTTGAATGTTATTTGCTATTTCAGTAATTTAAACGTTTTTCTTCTATATCCTGAAATATACAAGTTTTTATTTTTAATTAGTATGTATCAGCAGATTCTTTTAATATCGTGGTTGGCGATACTATATTTAGTTCAAATTGTATTTTTAATTTCTTAAGTTTATTAACTAGCATAGCTTGATTTTTTTATTATTTTAATAGTAATATTCAAACTTACTATTGGTTATTTTCTATTTTTTAGCATTATTGTTTTACTCTAATGGGCATATTACATTATTTTTAAAATTTACGAAAATCTCATTTAAAAATACTTTATTTGGAATAATTTTGACCCATTGCAATTTTAATGTGACGCATGTTAACTCGTTGACGTTTCAGACTAAGTAGTTGGTAACGTGGAATAGTTAGCATCACACATTTTAGTAGAGTTACAAGTAAATTAATAACTTAGCTTTTAAAAACTTCAATTTTTATTAGTTTTTATTTTCCGATTATTTTAATATCGTGGTTGGCGATGCTAGATTTGGTTTAAGTGTTACTTTCAATTTCTTTAGTTTATGCATTATTATAGTTTGATTATTTTATTATTTTAATAGTTATTTTCACATAGTCAATTATTTTCTATTTTTTAGCATTATTGTTTTGCTATAGTGGGCACATTACATTTTTTTATCAATGAAAATTTTATTTAAAGATACTTAATTTGGATTAATTTTGCCCCATTGCAATTTTTCTGTGCCGCATCTAAAATCGTTGACGTTCCAGACCAAGTGGTTGGTAACGTGGAGGAGTTAGTATCACACACTTTTGTAGTAGAGTTACACGTAATTTAAAACTTAGCTTTTCAAAACTTCGATGGAACTAGCCTGTTCAGTACTTTAGTGGAACTAGAAAGTTCATTATTTGAGACTTTGTGAATGATTAACGAAATTAGTAAAATCAACTAGGGGGCATGGGGGCTGAGCCCCGTGAAATATTTTCAAAGGATATTATTGTTATTGTTATTGTTATTATTGATTGTGAAGAGTGCGTATTCGCCCGTTTTGTTACTGTCTTCGCTGTCCAGTTAGTTGGTGGAACTAGCCTATTCAATACTTGACTTTAAATTATTCAACATATTCGGGGCAACCTCCAAAGGGGGCATGGGGGCGGAGCCCCCATCGAGCCGTAGGCGAGTCCATATTATATACAGCCCCATGTGTAACTGACTGACTCACTGATGATCTTAAATTCCTGAAGCGACCGTTTAAGATAGAGACTTGAAATTTGGCATGGACATTCATTGAGATGTTTCAATTTAGGAAAAATCATAAAACTACAACTTTTTTACTTTTAAACTATAGAAAAGGTAAAAAATATAGATTTGTCGGTAACGTAGTTCAGCCGTATCAGCGTATATCACCGCGTGGTATCGTAGATCACTCTTCAGGTTTAGTTCTCGCTCGTGTTTAAATGATCTCTTTCAACTACACCCGTGTTTGATATACTCGTGGTATCCCTCGATGGATACTCTTATATACATTGTAAACTACGGCGTTAATTTGTATAGAGAGCGGGTTATTTCACCAGGGACCCAGGGTTATACTCGATAATATATACAGTGATAATTCCCTAATTTGTAGCATATGCGCTATCTTGAATGTTTACCAAAGGTGAATTTTCTTCTCCTACTATGAATTAATTTCCCATGGCGGGTGAATAGTCGCTTAGTTCTCGCTTGTATTTAAATCATGTCTTTTAACTACACCTGCTTCCTTGCTATTGGCAACGTTAGTATCCCTCATACTTAATAAACTTATCCATTTGACTTCTAAATAGCAATGAGATTATGCTGCATTGAAAGCTCGTTTCTTTTATATTTTACACACATCATAAGTATGTTTTAGGGAATTTTTAAATAACTGTTTAGCTGAACTAACAGATTTAAATGTAGGTTCTCGTTTTGTTTCAATTTATTTTAGATTACTTATTCAAATTCACACGGGATTATTCTCCGCTGAACTTCGCATTGAATGGATTTTCTGTGAAGCTTGAGCCGTGATCTTAACGTAACATACTTCGATTACTTTGTACAATACTTAATAGACAGTTTATTATTATCTTTCTGTTTGATTTATATTTAGTGTCTTATATTCGAATTTTTCACACTTAAAATTTGTTTTTGAGAATGTTTAAATAAGTGTTGAGCAAAAGTAATAGATTTAAATGTTAGGTTCTCGTTTAATTTCAATTTATTTTAGATTACTTATTCAAATTCACCCTATGTGAACCCCTCAGCCGAATTACGCATTCAATGAATTTTCTGTGTAGCTCGTGCCGTGATCTTAACGTTATATACTCCTATTACTTAGTACGATACTTAATAGACAGTTAAGTATTATCTTTCTGCATTGTTTATAATCAGTGTTTTATATTTTATTTTAATACACACTTAAAATATGTTTTTAAGAATTTTTAAACGGCTATTGAACAAAACTAACAGGTTTTTATGGATAAATTATTACTTCACAGGTCTAGATTTTATATTCTTATAATTAGTAGTAGTTTGTAATAGTAGGGGTTTTTTGCGGATCTACCCCGTTTTTATTATTTCCTATGATTTTGTTTTCATGTTATTTAATTCTTGTTTTCGCTTATTGATTTGAATGTTATTTGCTATTTCAGTAATTTAAACGTTTTTCTTCTATATCCTGAAATATACAAGTTTTTATTTTTAATTAGTATGTATCAGCAGATTCTTTTAATATCGTGGTTGGCGATACTATATTTAGTTCAAATTGTATTTTTAATTTCTTAAGTTTATTAACTAGCATAGCTTGATTTTTTTTATTATTTTAATAGTAATATTCAAACTTACTATTGGTTATTTTCTATTTTTTAGCATTATTGTTTTACTCTAATGGGCATATTACATTATTTTTAAAATTTACGAAAATCTCATTTAAAAATACTTAATTTGGAATAATTTTGATCCATTGCAATTTTAATGTGACGCATGTTAACTCGTTGACGTTTCAGACTAAGTAGTTGGTAACGTGGAATAGTTAGCATCACACATTTTAGTAGAGTTACAAGTAAATTAATAACTTAGCTTTTAAAAACTTCAATTTTTATTAGTTTTTATTTTCCGATTATTTTAATATCGTGGTTGGCGATGCTAGATTTGGTTTAAGTGTTACTTTCAATTTCTTTAGTTTATGCATTATTATAGTTTGATTATTTTATTATTTTAATAGTTATTTTCACATAGTCAATTATTTTCTATTTTTTAGCATTATTGTTTTGCTATAGTGGGCACATTACATTTTTTTATCAATGAAAATTTTATTTAAAGATACTTAATTTGGATTAATTTTGCCCCATTGCAATTTTTCTGTGCCGCATCTAAAATCGTTGACGTTCCAGACCAAGTGGTTGGTAACGTGGAGGAGTTAGTATCACACACTTTTGTAGTAGAGTTACACGTAATTTAAAACTTAGCTTTTCAAAACTTCGATGGAACTAGCCTGTTCAGTACTTTAGTGGAACTAGAAAGTTCATTATTTGAGACTTTGTGAATGATTAACGAAATTAGTAAAATCAACTAGGGGGCATGGGGGCTGAGCCCCGTGAAATATTTTCAAAGGATATTATTGTTATTGTTATTGTTATTATTGATTGTGAAGAGTGCGTATTCGCCCGTTTTGTTACTGTCTTCGCTGTCCAGTTAGTTGGTGGAACTAGCCTATTCAATACTTGACTTTAAATTATTCAACATATTCGGGGCAACCTCCAAAGGGGGCATGGGGGCGGAGCCCCCATCGAGCCGTAGGCGAGTATCTATATATCTATCTATCTATCTATCTATATATCTATGTGTCCGTGGTACTGATAACTTTTGACAGGAACCTCCGATTTTGAAGAAATTTGGTGTAAAGGTGTAGGACCAGGTCTATTTTCTTGAGTTCGTGAACCACCACTATCGGGTTATGGGAACGGGGTTTTATGGGGTTTCAATAGGGTCAAAAATGGGTTTTTGGCATTTTTGGACCGCAATTTTCAAAATTCAACAATCTTAACTAAAACCATATAAAAGATCTTTAAAAAACCAACAATTTAGTATTTTGAATTTTTAACTTGGCTTCACAGGTTACGGAGAAAATCCAAAAATAGGTTTTCCATGTTATTCTTATGGGGAATCAACAAAACCCTGTAACTCACATATTTATTGACATATCTTGATCAAATTTTGTATGTACATTCACTAAGAAGGGTTTAACTTATATTTACTTACAGCACCCATATGGCGGCAAACCTACCAACTCACCCCCATAAGGTTTATGGGAAAAATTAATAATACCAGAATTTAATTTAATTTAGTATTTACGTGCACTGGGAAGGGATTTACTGATATCTACTTACAATGCCCCCATGGTAGCAAACCTACATCCTCATTGCCATGGTGTTTGAGGGGGAAGTTAAAAAAAATATGGGGTTTCAACAGAGTAAAAAATGGGGTTTTGGCATTTTTTTACCTAATTTTGAAAATTCAACAAATTTTAGCAAAGCCATTTTAAAGAGCTTAAAAAAACAAACAATTTAGTATTTTGAATTTTTAACTTGGCTTCACAGGTTACGGAGAAAATCCAAAAATAGGTTTTCCATGTTATTTTTATGGGGAATCAACAAAACCCTGTAACTCACATATTTATTGACATATCTTGATCAAATTTTGTATGTACATTCACTAAGAAGGGTTTAACTTATATTTACTTACAGCACCCATATGGCGGCAAATCTACCAACTCACCCCCATAAGGTTTATGGGGAAAATTAATAATACCAGAATTTAATTTAATTTAGTATTTAGATGCACTGGGAAGGGATTTACTGATATCTACTTACAATGCCCCCATGGTAGCAAACCTACATCCTCATTGCCATGGTGTTTGAGGGGGAAGTTAAAAAAAAATGGGGTTTCAACAGAGTAAAAAATGGGGTTTTGGCATTTTTTTTACCTAAATTTTGAAAATTCAACAAATTTTACCAAAGCCATTTTAAAGAGCTTAAAAAAACAAACAGTTTAGTATTTTGAATTTTTAACTTGGCTTCACAGGTTACGGAGAAAATCCAAAAATAGGTTTTCCATGTTATTCTTATGAGGAATCAACAAAACCCTGTAACTCACATATTTATTGACATATCTTGATCAAATTTTGTATGTACATTCACTAGGAAGGGTTTAACTTATATTTACTTACAGCATACATATGGCGGCAAATAACCTACCAACTCACCCCCATAAGGTGTATGGGGAAAATTAATAATACCAGAATTTAATTCAATTTAGTATTTTTGTGCACTGGGAAGGGATTTGCTGATATCTACTTACAATACCCCCATGGTAGCAAACCTACATCCTCATTCCCATGGTGCTTGTGGGGAAAGTTAAAAAAATATGGTGTTTTTTTTATTATTTTTTTATTATTTTTTATTTATTTATCTCATGCGCTCATCTCCTCTCCCTCCTTGGCTCCATAGCACTTTTTGAAAGATACATGAATAATTTCTCATCAGTTTTCAAAAGTTATGTAATATTGTTTTTAGCACTGAAAGGGTTAAACGTTAGTAGGCTAATTTATATTAATTGAAATTTCACTACAATTTTTGTTTATAATAAACAGGTTTTTTTTATTTTTGTTTTTTCTTGTATTGTATCGATTTTGTTTCAATTTTTATGCATTTAAATAAATAAAACAACAAACAAACTTGATTTAATCAACATTTAAAATTTGTGACAGTGAGCCTTTAAGTGAGATAAAATTTTAAAATACAGAAATTACAAGTTTTCATCAACAAGTGCACTTTGTGACAGAGAGCTTTGAAGTGAGATAAAATTGTGAAATGAACACGCTCAGGTATGATACTATTTTCATTTCACTTAATTGAGGAAAATATTTTGAATGTCACTTTAATGAACCAGTAAGTTTAACTGGAAATAAACCAGGCAGTTTCCTTTGACATGTCAAAAGAGTGAGTTTTTTTTCTGTGGTTATATTTACCACCCCTTCCAACTTTAATAGCCTACTTTAGTAAGAAATAAACGGGTGTGGATAATTGACCCAACAACAAGATTTGAGACAAACTCCAATCAACCAGATGAGGTTGACAATGAACAAAAATTATCTATTTGCCAACAAAATGTTACTTTGTACTGAAATATGGAGGTCAAATCGTCAATGTAATTGGACTTCTATTTGGTTCTAGGGAAACATTACATAAAAAAATTCATCAAATTTAGTAATGATTTTAAAATGCTAAAGAAAATTGTAAATAGTAATTTTAAGAATTCTGATATAATTTAAAAAATACATGTATATAACCAAAACACCTAAATTTGATAAATAAATGGTAAAGAAGCATGTATGACACATATCAGTAGCATTAGTACCATTCACCTTGTACTGTAGCGGCTCACCCCCCTACTTCGTCTAATATGATATCCACGCACAAATCAAGAGTCCATGTGGATGGGGCAAAGTAAGGCAAAAAAATGCCTCCCAACCTATTTTAAAATAAAAAAATATTTTTTCTAATTGTTTATTTATTTTTTTTATTATATACATATATACAGTAGAACCTCGATAGTTCGATACAGTCAATGACAACTTAACATGTTAATAATAACGAGCGATAGTGTCTATGTTGGAGACTCACAAAGGTGAAAATGTAAGCGAAGTTGTTAGTGATTTGAGTGTTGGTCATGTTCAAGTTCAATTAAGTTATAGTTTCATAAAAAATTAGTACAGTATTTCCTAAATTCAAATCATGATTTTTATTCACCCCGGGTTTAAATTTCTCATATATACTCCCTAAAGTTCGACACCCTCAAAGTCCACAAAGTGTCATAACTATCAAGGTTCTACTGTATATCAAAATGTAAAAGTGGTGTATTAATTGGCATACTTTGTTAAAAACAGCACGTTATAAATGCATGACAAGTTAACAGTTCCTTTTTATTTCTACAGTTGCAAATTTTCTGCTTCTCCAAAACCATAAATTTTCTGCGAGTAAGTTGCTTAATTATACTGATGAGTGGTGAATGATTTAAAAGAATGATTAACAAAGGGAACTTTAAAAATAAAAAAAATTTTGACAAAATAAAGGTAATAAAAGGTAAAATTACCCAACCAAAAAACACTTTATTATTGACAGTTACAATATGAAATAATACTAATTGAACTAATTATTGAATTAAAAGTTAATTGGAAAATAAATGAAATGTCTTCTTTCTTCTTTATGCTTTAGATCCTGAAACAGAAATAATTCATTTACAACTTTTGATACATTTGCATATACATATAAGTTGAAATGATAAAACACCTTTCTATACCAGTCTATATTAATCATTTGGACTTTAATTAACTTTTTTCCAATTTCTCTCTATTCAGTCTCTATCTGTGTAATTTACTTAGATGTTACTTTCAGTGTTATTTTATTTGTAAGTTAATTTATTTTGTATCTTTTGTTATTATTATCTTTTTCTAGTATTCACGTACAAATTTGCTCATTTATATCAACTAGTGTATCTGTGTATAGAAATCGAGCAATTTATTTTGATACAATACAAAAGGTCAAAAGATACATTTAGTTCTAAATTAATGACATCCTACCAATCCAATATTGTGATTCACAGTGATCGCCCAAAACTACATGTATTTACATGTACACTGACAGATGTTTAAAATGCTTTATTCAAACCCAATGTTATTTTAATGGGAAATTTTAAGATTTCAATGGTGGATAGCGCCTTTATTTTCAGTCCGATTCTCATAAAGTTTTGGCAGAAACAACTGCAGACCAAACCCTATCCAACGACACCAAAACTTGAAAATCGGTTGAAAATGGTGGGAGGAGTTCTCAACACAAAACCACCCTTAGCGTATTAAATAAGTGTAGATTTATGTTTTATATCTATATAATATGCCTGCTTTCTAATCTCAGTGCATTTTTTATCCTTCTTGGAAATAATTAATTAATTTTGTACTCTACTCTGGCAGCCACAAAGAGATGTCCGTTGAGGACAGGTCTGGGCAAAGAAATGATCTTGAGCCAACGAATAAGATGGAAGCGTTTTTGCCGTACTTATTCCTTGCTGTGGTCCCCAAGCCTAATTGCATTAATCAAATGTTTTAAATCATTAAATTCCCAAATGTAAACATTGTAAGTAAACAGTTCAAAATAAAGTAGCAACATGGCTTATGGTACAGCACTTATCTTTGCCTTACGAAAACTAAATTGTTTTGTTTTAACTCAATTGTAATTCTATGAATTATAAAGTTGTGTTATCTTTTTACTTCACTTTTATTCATCTAAAAATTCGTAATCACCAGTATAAATAATGAAGTAATAAACAGTATAAGGTAAGTGACATAATATAACCTCCCAACAAATAAAGAAAAGAGGTTTTAAAAGCCTCCAAAGAACAAAATGCCTTTAAAGCTCAGTTAGATTGCTAACAGCTAAGCAGCATGACTTTGACCAAAACTTTGACTTTGATAAAAGAACCTTCTTATAAGAAGATTCTTTTATCTGATCTTTGATTCTATGTGTGTCCGTAGCGTTTTACAATGTACTGTGTTTTAAACGGAAAATTTAATTTTCTATACAACCACTTAACGTGGAGCAATATTTCAAAATATTGTATCATTTATTTTTTTAGTTTGAGTTAAGAGGGGGCTAAAGGATCAGTCCTAGTGGCTGTTGCTGAATCTACATGAATACGTTTTGCATTGTTTTAACATACTGAGGGCAAGAAACAATATCCAGTATTCGGTGTAAAACACTGTGACTACAGAAACGCTGCTGCACTTCAGAACGTAGGCTATGAGACCCAAGACTCAGGTAGATTATGGTGAGGAAGGAGATTTGACTGCGGAAAGTAGGCCTTTTAATTAATACATACTATTCATTGGATACGGTGATAGCCTGCGCGCCCAGCAGTTTCAGCTGCTGTCGACAGAGGCTGTCAATATCGGGGGCCTCGCGGGTAAAAAATTCAACGTGCAGTGCTTCACCTACTCTAATTTTTCAGCTTTATTTAAAGTGTGATAAAAGTGAGAGGGGTTTTTTTAAATTAAAGATAAAGACTTTCACAGTTTATAAAGAACTTTCAGATGAAGGGGCTTTCAGATAAAGAAGAACATTTTCTTTCATACTTATGAGTGCAATAACAATTGATCTTGTACTTGTTTGCAATGTCTATTAGTGTTACTTCCATACCAAATGTTTACAGTGCATGGCAGGCAAAAATACTTGCCCATCGCATGACTGTGTATGCTTAAAAGCAACAATAAAATTGAAAATATTTAATTTATACATGGGATATGATCATTTCAGCAAATTGGGCAATACAGGTGTTGCCACAGCAATTTAAGTAAAAATTATTTCAATTTGATGAAATAAAAAATGTTATGTCAAAAATCCACAAATTGACAATTTTTTAATTTGTGTCCTTTTATGTTCAGTATCTGTAAAATGTAATTTATCAAATACATTCAAAATTATCTTTAGTTTAATAATTATCTGTCTCATTAAACCTTAATGTCAATTTTCTTTAAATACAAACTAAATGTTTTAGATTATTATATCCATTGGTTAATGCATAATGGATTTTAAATTAATAACAAACATTAAAATATTCCCTTCATAGGAATAATACTCTCCTGACTATTAAAAAAAAACTTAAATTGTTGTAAACTAAGGCCCTTTTTACTTGTGTAAACATTTAAGTAACAATAATAATGCTGATCATACACTTACAAAAAATTTACTTTATTTACGATTGAAGACTCTGGTCTTGTAATTTCTCTCTTTTGGCTTTTCCCCTTCTTCAGCCTTCGCCAAAATTTCCTCTACAGTTTCATCTTTGCTTTCAACTAATTCTGGTTCCCTCCTTGGTTTTTTGTTAAATTTCTGCTTGTAATGGTTTGATCTTCGGAATTTTCGTTTCCTCTCATTGTGTTGCATTCTCTGTTGTTGTTGCAGGGTTTTGTTGACAAATCTCATTACAGAGTCTATTGTTTTCATAGAAACTGAAAAGAAACATATAACGGTTAAGTTTCTTTTATATTTTAAAACGTTGTTTCTATATTTGATAACTCAAAGTAAATATCCATATTAAATAGGCCTACGCTACACCAATGTTCTTATGAAAGATGTGCCATGGGTGTCACAGATAACAGATGTTCATACAAAAATACCAAGAAAGTTTAAGAGAAGTATAATCTAAATGAGTAGTTGCTCATCAATACTTGATAGATATAGCTCCAGTTATGGTGAGTGAAGTGCTAGACAGATGGTGTGAACATGAAATATACTTTTTTAAATTGCTATTTCCTTTCAATTAATCACCTGCTTAAGTAACTTTAAAGAATTTAACTATCAAAACTTATTTATTTTTTCATCCACCAACTGTAAAAGAATAATACATTATAATTACGGTATAATAAGGTAACATTGAAGGAAATAAAACCTGCTAATATAGAAAAGTTTAGCTTTAATTTGGTACAAACTGCATGTAAATAGGTCCATTGGTAATCTCTGTCATTCAAGTCCATAGCATTGAAAAGTTAACTTTTTCCCCCATGTTAAATTTCCATAAGAAACGTTTTTTTTTTTTTTTGTACCAATATTCAACGTAAATATTTTTTAAATACAATTAAAACCTGCAATTATAGGATCGAAAAACGTATGTTTTGGCCACTCCCATGTAAAACAGCCCAGTAAAAGTTTCAGACGAACTGTCCAAAGGTGTGCTTTATTTTACTGTTTTAAATACATAGATTTAAAGATGCATTATAAATATATGCCTTGGTTTTCAAGTTATTTAAATTAAAAATTTCCTTTTAGCATACAGATTAAAATGCAACACTTTACACAACACGGTTTAAATAAAAATAAAAAACATCCACTTATGTTGCTTGCTTACTAGTGAAATACCTATTGATAACTGAAAAAATTAATTAAAATTTATAACTTACTCACATATAGATTGATGAGAGGTATGCCCCTATAGGTTATTGGTGATTATTGGTAGGCCTATAAATTTGTTAAACGCTTACATTGTTAGTTTCGAAATGCATGTAACTTGAAAGTAATTTGGTTTATTTCTTAATTTGCCAAAAATTGCCCAAAATTACAAAGTAAGGATAAATATATTGTAGTGGTGTCGATTAAAGTACACAATTGAATCATCAGAACTCAATATAAACAAATTATGGTATGACATAAAATGTTAAGTTTAAAGGATGGCCGGTTTGATGTAACTCAAAATGAAACACTAAAAAATCTTTTGGTCAATTTAGATTTTTAAAAGACCACTAAAACTCAATTATAAAATAAATTGTTATAAAATCTAATTTGAGCGTTAAGGCTTGAATATAAATCAAAGGATCCTAATTTGTGTCATTGAAAGCCCTATATGAGTTATATATTTTCTTTATAGAGCAATAGTAAAGCTTTATAAAGTAATAGTTGAAAATTCTATGTGTCTAGGTACTAAATAATTAAGTAATTGTTTAAAATTTGTCTCAAAATGACAAATAACATCATAACATTGTAATTTAAAAAAGTATTAAAATCAATTTAAAATGATTTTTATCTAATTTTCTTATCAGTTTATGAAACATAATTATATTGCATTATATTTGAGTTTATTTAACATGAATTAATAGGCTATACAGTATACTTACACAGTAGTGCACCCAACAGGGGGGTCCTTATTTGTGGAAATGTTCTACTTAGCATTTGTAGATTTCTTAAGTATAGTTCTCCTTCAGGGGGAAGGACATTAATCATTTGAGTGTACACTGACATCTGAAAACATTTTGCTATCAACATCCTTTTGAAAATTAAATAACTTTTAAGTTACACATTAAAGTAAACTTAAAAAGCATATAATATTAGAAGTATAGTAGGCTCCCTCTTACCCGCCGAATTTTAACGGTCTATGCTTTAACTGGCCTGCCCTGCCACAAAAACAACACGTTTTAACCAGCCACATTTTATCTCAACATCACTTTAACCTGGCGTGATCTGTCTGAAACGTTTTTCATCTAATATTGGATGAGATGAGGTGTAGCCTTCTTACTAAGAAATATCAGCTGGTTCATTTACTAATAATTATTGTTAAAAATATAGAATAGATAATATTTTAAATTACATTTTTATACTATAAAATGATGTAATAATAAACTTTTTAGGGAAATGGACAAATTTTGGGCTTAATTACCATTTATTTAACACATGATTTCTAATCTAAATTTGTGAAATAGATCTCCAGATCTCACTTGGAATAGGCTTAAAATTTTACCCCATATATATATATATATATATATATATATATATATATATATATATAGGTCGCCATAAGAGATTGAATTTTACATATTTAGAAAATTTAATAATGAAACAAAATGAGCAAATATATTCAATAAAAAATATAAACACAGTTGTTGTCTATCTCTTACATTACACAGCTGTTTATTTACTAGCTACCGGTACTACATATGTTCCAGAATTTTATTCAATAAGAAAATAGGTGTATAAACAGCTGTGATATTCATGTATTCTGAAGTGTATGATTTTACTGGTTTCAGAGTGCTCTTGTGGCAATATAAGAAAAAGCCAAGGGGCAGTAATCTTTGACGAAACCATACCTTCATTTGATAACAACCGTGTGTGTAAATCGGTACAGTACTGTGGTCAGGCTCGATATTATAAAATTTAAATTTTTATTTTATATCTTCATAGGAAATGTTTATTTTCCAGTTTTTGGCCTAATAAAATTAATTATAATAAAATTTGTTTAAAAATACAAAAAAAAAAAAAAAAAAAACTTTGTGTGCAGAACTGCTAACCTTTTGTATTGGTAGAGTAATTTTCATATGCAAATTGGTTCTCTAGTACAGCTTTACTTGCTAGGTATCCTAAGATTAACACTTTTTAAATACAAATAGTAACCGTACACATGTAAATTGGTCTAGTGGCTTTGAACTGTCAGATTAGCGGTAGTTTTGGAAAACCTTATCCTACTAATAGGGAATATACAGGTGTCACAAAAATTTGTGACTGGCAATGTATTTTCAAATTATACACATCCTAATAAATCAAAATTGTTAGAGAAACTTTTCTTCAAATGTTTTTTAAACAACTTAAAAATTTTTATTTCTATAATGAATTATTGTTTTAAGTTTATATTTTTCATGGACCTTTGTCACACCAATGTTTATTTTTAGGAAAAGAATTATTTTTTACCAATGTGTATTTTTATAATGGCGGCCTCTTATGGTTTTTCAAATCAAATTGCTCAAAAACAGTAAGCCTAAATGTTATCAAAAATTTACAAAATAATACAAAAAATGTTGTCAAATAAAAAAATTAAAACTTAGCGAGTTTATAAGTTATAGATGCAAAAAATTTAAAGAGTTAGGCTAATACGATTTTTTGTAGAAAAACATTGATTTTGCATTAAATAGGCCTAATGCAACATTTTTTTTTAGGATCCTTGCAAACTTGGTACCGGTATTATTGTTTAGATAATAAAATTTGTAAACTTTTTGTCTTTTGGAAAAATTTTAAAGAAATGTACAGTTTATTTTGCATAATTTCAGTAAAAATATTTTAAATGGCCACCAATTTAAATATAAAACATTAGGTAAAAATAACTCTTTTCATAAAAGTGAACATTAAACTTAAACTTAGTACCGTAATGCTAAATATCAACTTCATAAGTTACAACAATTTGTTAAGTAGGTGACAGAAATAAAAATTATTAACTTAGTATAATAACAAATTACGGATAGTGGCTAAACAAAGCCAAAATCATAAAAATTTTACCGAAATCTAGTAATTTATTTGATGAGTAGCCTATAATACGAATAGGCCTATGCATATAAAGTCCAGTCACGTATTTTTGTGACACAATGTATAAGATTGTTGAAAAATGTTTGTGTCATACCGTTCAATAAAATAAATAGGGAAAACATTAACTTAATCTAATTTAATATAATAAGATTAACATCAAAATTTTGTGTATTATATTAATTTGTTTGTATTAGTCTCAGTCACTTTAAAATGAATTCTTTACGTGATGATCTATCATATCATATTCATAGTGAAATGTTAGCATTTGTTTTATATTAATCAAATGAAAGTTACTGTGTTATAATGGTAAAATCATAACATACAATAAAATATAGGCTACCTAACATTTATAAAGTTAAAAAAATACTTAACTATTACTTGATTTATTAAATTATTTAACGAAATGGACTACTTACATTTTTGAATGCTGTGACGAACGCAATATGAAAGGAAAGGAAGTAGAAAGTCTTCACAAACGGAAAACGTGAAAACGGAACCGGAAAACTGAATCTATATTTTTTACGCATGAATAGCAGTGTTTGATTAACAAGGCAGTATAAATAACTACTCTATTTGAAACATAGAGTTAATAAATAGATATAAAATACATGTACTATGATAAATAAATGGTATTTATTTATTAATTATATACACTAAAAATATATAATGTTATCTACTTGATTTAGTTACTTGAATCTAACATTATATAATTTGCATACATATAAATAATATATGTTGGTTATTTTTTTTGTATGGCGTAAGCCATAAAGGTACGGTACAATAATATTTAATGTAATGCAATTGAGTAGTTTAATGTAGTGCAATTGAGCACTTTTTATACATCAAATTCTAAGAAAAACTAGTAAGTATTTCTTTGCAACTTTATAAATAAGCTATATAATTTCTATTTCATATTTTGTTTTATTCCACAATTAATTGGATGGACAAGGAAATTATGATAGACAATATTTATTATTAACTACAAAATGAATTGATTTTAATAATACATTTATACTTCATCATACATTAAATATAAATTGCTTTCTAATATATGTCAACTTACTATTCAAACATTTTTCCATAAATCTTTTCGGAAGGAACACTATTTTTACTCTGTGGTGGTTCTCAATTCCAATTAATTAGCCGAGCCTGATTAAATTTGTTTCAATTCTTTATTATTATTGTTTTTTCGTTCATTGTTGGATTGATTGCGATTGCTTTAAGCTGTAAATTATTCTTTAAAACGCTGCTGCATATTTTATTATAAACCTTCGAGAGGACTACCAAGGAATATACTTAGGGTGTTTTCTTAGGTGAGTATAAACTTTACTTAACGAATAACTTTCTATGGTTAAACATTTCAGCATAATAGGCTTAGCTTAAAAAATTTCATCGCTTGGTTGGTAATCTCTGTATTGACTTAGAGAAGGTGGGTTTACACTATATAGCTGGAGAGCTATATTAAGAGTTCAAGGAAGTAAAGTAGGTAAGGAAATTTCCAATGATTGCTAGAAAATTAAAGTACCGTACCTGATCAATAAATCAGCCTACGTACATAGGTACAAACAGTTCCTCAATAATTACAAATACCAACAATGTTTGAGGCTTAATTACCTAGTGCTTAGACTTCAAAGGCAGAAACAGTGCTACAGTGTGGTAGCCCTATATTGCTAAAAATGGTTTCATGAGATTGTTACCTGAATTATTACCTGAGTTACCTCCCTCGACGTCATTGACCAGCACTGCTGATAGACAGAGTCATGTGGAACGAATAGGCCTACCGTAGACCTAGGCCTTAAACGTCTCTTTTAAGGAAACCCAAATGTGGGCTGGCTATTAATGGCATAGCCTAGGCTAGTTCTACATAAGTTACTAGCCTTATTTGTCCTCATTTATACCTTCCATCAATTATGGGTTAGCCTATACATGTCCAGCTTCCACCTTTACAAACTTTTCCAGGTTATTGCCCACGTCAAAATAAGCAAAAAAGTTCTTTTAAACATATGTCCTAAAATGCTTCGTTAACCCGCTAGCCACCATTTTGTTTTTTACACTAAATAATTTTTATTTCCGTAACGGATCATTGTATTAACTTAATATTTGGCATGAACCTTCACTATAATAATACCCGTTTTCAGTAAAAAAATTATTTTTTTCCAATGTGTATTTTCAAAATGGCGGCCATTTTAAAATTTTAAACTCAAATATCTCAAAAACGATAAATTTTATAAAAATGATACAAGAGACAAAAAAGTTGACAAATTAAATTATCTAAACAGTGACACCAAGTTTGTAAGGATCCAACAACAAATAACGGAGTTATTGAGATTTTTCTCATAAAATAACCTAAATTGGCATTAATCACAGTGCAAAATCAGAGTTTTTCTGCAGGAAAACCACAATAACTCCGTTATTTGTTGTTGGATCCTTACAAACTTGGTGTCAATGTTTAGATGATTTAATTTGTCAACTTTTTTGTCTCTTGTAAAATTTTTATAAAATTTACCGTTTTTAAGATATTTGAGTTTAAAATTTTAAAATGGCCGCCATTTTGAAAATACACATTGGAAAAAAATAATTTTTTTACTGAAAATGGGTATTGTTATAGTGAAGGTTCATGCCAAATATTAAGTTAATACAATGATCCGTTACGGAAATAAAAATTATTTAGTGTAAAAAACAAAATGGCGGCTAGCGGGTTAACGAAGCATTTTAGGACCTATGTTCACGGGAACTTTTTTGCTTATTTTGACGTGGGCAATAACTGGAAAAGTTTGTAAAGGTGGAAGCTGGACACCCTGTATACGTACATTGTTTGGTAAACCCTAAGACAAGGGCCTACCCATTGTTCTCTCTTGACTGATAAAAGGGTCCGATGACGTTTCGGGTTGGCTAATAAAAATCTTCATTTGAAAAAGGTTTTGAAGATTAGTCCTAGAGAGCCTTTACCCTCGAGCTGGCGCACACGGTGCTTTCTCCGCATATGTAGTCCTTTTTAAACCCTCCGAGCGTTAATCGTCGATTTTTCGGCCCAACTTTTCGACCTTCGATTAGAGTCGATTTTTCAATGGTTAGAAAATGTGACGTACCGTAACTTTATAGTGAATGACGAAAATACAGCCATGTTTGCTACCACTGTTACCGGGAGGTTCTAGGCTATCTGAAAACACCCATTTCAAATGGCGGAATGTGATGGGTTATTTTTAATATGCAATGAAACATCTGCAAAAAAAAAAAAAAAATGTTACCATCGGCCAACTTTGTAAACAACGGAATACGTACGGTATTTTACCAATTGTTTTAAGGTTATGAATGATTAAAAGTGTTATTAAATTGCTACAAGCTTTTCCACGAACTTTAAATGTGTTTTTGTGTAATTTTAGGGTTTTTAAACATTTTTTTTTTACATTTTTGATTTTGGAAGTTTTTAAGTCCCTTGGTCCCTTGTGTCATATTTGACACATGCGTTTTTTTATACTTACAAATAAAAAAAATTATAAAAATTTTTTTTGTGTTCTTTGATTTTTTTGTGACCCAAAAACCACCATTACATCAAAAACAATTTTTTAATTTGGATATGGGTCTGAGGAGGCTACTGAACCGATTTTTTAAGATTGAGGTGTCATTTTAAAGCTTAGGTTATACCGCAGTGACGAATCGTAATTAAAAACATCATATTGTTTCGGGGTTCGCCCCCCTCGCCTTTGATTTTTTCTAGAGGGCGCTTTAAAATGTTGACCAACTTTTATTGCAAGTTCTTTAATGTGAATTGTAATTTAACAGCTGATTACCTTCACATGAATTTTAAAAGCCAGATATTAAACAAAAATAGATCTCTGTCACTTCCAGGTCACTTCATAATCAACATTCACGTACTGTAGGTGAGTTTCACTCATACAGAATCATAAAATGCGCAATTTGCGCAAGGGCCACCTCGTACTTTAAATTTACATTATTTGGATTAAATTAATATGTTTCATAGAGTTTATAACTATTATGAGTAGGAATTAGTATAATGTTCAGGTTGATTTTATAGCCTATGTGTTCTTATGGGATTAGGGTAAGTACTTTAGGACACGTTTTGTATTATTCAACATAAATCTTTTCAAATGCTTCTTGCCTATATTAATTATATATTTTCTTGTTCACCATAACATTTTAAACCAAATAATGTATATCTTGGAATTTTGATTATGTGTACCGGCATCTAAATTTATTTTAGGGGAGAGCAAAGTTACATTACCTACATTTTTTGTAGGTACAGTACTTTTTTTATTTTTAACCTGTAACCTAATTTTTGTAACAAAAAGTATGGGTAACAACTTTTATATTATTAAATATTCTATTTTATCGACTTACATTTATAGTAGGGCCTGCTAGGTCATAAATATATTTTTTACAAATTTTTATTTAAAATTATGCAAAACCTCTAAAAAATGCGTAACACTCCAGGGGTGCTATATTGAACACTCGAGGGTTAAATAAACATTCATAATGGGTGTCGGCAGTCATATCCGGCCTAGTAATTCACATCCCTCATTCCGGGAATCACCTTGAGCTATTTCTACCCCTCACTGACCCCTTACTTCCTTGTTATTTCCTATTCTGTGATGCGGTGTCAGTTTGCGGAGGTTTTCTCCGTGTGCGCCCTTTCTCGCGAGTATGCTCAGTGCGGGGTTTATTTTCTTGTGAAAATGTCTGTGTTTTAGGTTAGGTAACTTTTTGTACGTATGTATAAGTACGATTTAATGTACCTATTATTTAATTTATAATTATTAGCAAATAAATTTTGTTTGGATTGATGTATAATTTTATTAATGCGGAGAAAAATCCGAATACGTCCTCTCACGTAACACAGGGATACCTACCTATTTTGTACTATAAAATTACTTAGGGTTGACCGGGGTAATTGTGAACGAGTTTTCGTGTTTTGACAAAAAAACACTTTTTTTAAGTACTTTTTATTACAAATATCATATTATAGTATATATATTTTTAATTCTACATTATTCAGGATACATTATACAAATTTTCAGGAAATTCCTCTGATAAACAAAATTGTTACAAGCCATTCACAATTCCCCGGCACGGTATTGCAAATCTTATCAATTCTGGGGTAAATGTGAATGCCATCAGAAAAATTATTTAGAACACACCAAAAGTGAAATGAGGCAAATCAAAATAAAGCCCTGCTAATTCTCTTCACATTTATCCCACTTTCAAAATTATAGTCACACAAAAGCATTCACAATTCCCCCTAGTTCAATGCAGGTTCGAGATTTCTTAAAATTGCAAAAAAATGCAAGGTAAAAAAACATTAACCAAAACTGTATTAATTAGTTTAATACAACATAAAAACGATATATTGCCATAACAACTTATGAAAAATATGAAAAGTGTCAAAATTTAGTTCATTTTCACTAAAAAAATTTAAGGGAGAACTTTGTAAATTAACGAAATGAAACCTAGCCTAACCTAGCGAAGTGAAACAGTATTACTGCTCATCGACTCCCACAGCTCCATTGAATACATAAGTAATTTTGCGGTTTTTGTAAGTTGTTATGGAGTACAGCAACAATGTCAAAAATAGTAACAGTAAACAAATTGTTTTCCTTGCACAAAAATTCAGTTTTTGCGTTATTGGCACAACGGAAACCTTGCACTGTTATGTCACCATCATCAGAGTCAGTTAACTCTTTACAATTAACAAAATTTAACTCAGTTTCTGCAAAAAAGTGCACTGTTTGTATTTTGTATTGAATTGGGGCAATTGTGAAACCGTATTCACAATTACCCCTTTTTGTAATTCACAACTACCCCACAGTTTAAAAATTATGGGGTAATTGTGAATTGGCAATAAATCCTAGAATTTTTATTGCAGTTGATAAAGAAACCTCTCAGGCTTTAGAGCATTTCTCTAGAAGTGCTTCAAAAAATTTCTAAAAAAAATAAATAGTAAAATTATTTTTTTTAATAATCATTTTTGTTGAGTGGTCAAAGTGATTCACCAAAAAAAATTTAAGGGTTTTTTCATGCTAATGGAAAAAAGACTAATTCTTTTAAATTAATAACAACTTTTAATAGTGTATTAAGAAAAGACCAAAAAACATGTTTTAAGTTGGTTTTTAATAATATTAATGTTAGTTTCTAAGTTATAAGCGGCGTTCACAATTGCCCCAATTCACAATTACCCCGGTCAACCCTACAATGTTTCATTGAAATATTAAACCTATCAAGTTAAAGAATCAATGGTTCCAACGATGAAATGTGGTTCCTGATGATCTTAGTAAACATTTAAACATGATTCCATGGGCAGAGATGCATTTGCCACAATCATTGATGTCATGGCTAACTTGAAGAAACAAAACTCAAAAACTAGAAAACTTAAAAGCGTGAAATTTTCACATTATGCTTAGTAAATAGTCTTATTTCAATTTATCTGTTTATTAAAGATGCCAGTTCAAAGTAACATAACAAAAGTACCAGCTGGCTTATATATAACAACCTAGTACCAAATCAAATTGTGGGTCTCTTCCCCACACAATAATTTAAATAGGATTTTTGTACTGATAAAAGGAACAGTCAGATGTATGCGGAAACTAAAAGAAACCAATTTTGTCTTGACTACCTGTTTCAAAGATGTAGGAATTTTAATACTTTAACTAGCATTTACATGTTTGAAGTTACCGTATTACGGATATCAAGGAAAACAACCTTGTAATGCCACATCAACATCAGTACATACATCTTACATCTTACATCCCTCGACGCTCGGCGATCCACCGAAGCGGCGTTGAGCTTGTCAATAATTCTTGTCTGATGGGATCAGGACAATCTAGGTTAAGGCTTAGGTTATGTTACGGGTTATAGGTTGGTGAGGGACCGGATATGGCCATGTGAGTGGAAGTGGCAATTCATATTCCAAACTCCAGAAAACTGTCAATGTCGTAAAAACTATGTTCAACAGGTATGACTTTAGCTTTGTTTTTAAATTGTTATCTTTGAAATTCTTTTAGGCTCACTTGGCAGGGATTGAAAGAGTTTTTCCCCATATATTCCAGATTGCGTTCATAAAGTGAAAGTTTATGAAGTTCTGAGAAGTTTGATTTGAAACGAGTGTTGTACTTGTGCCCTTTTTCAGCTGGAAGTTTATTTTCCTTTTTAATGTACATAATACTCTCAAAAATAAAAAGTAATACAATTCTACAATAGCAGAAATAAGAATTTAAATACATCTGTATGAGTATCACATGACTAGAATTTTTTTGAATGCAAACTAGAATACTTCGGACTACAGCTTTTCTCTAAATTTTCTTCTTACTTTACTCAAAGAAATAACTTTAAACCATTAAAAAAAACCTAAAAAAGTATCTAATAGGTCAATGTTTTTCCATCTCTCAACTTACCTAATCAAGTTTTTATCTTTGTACTCATGCCAATTTAACCCAACCAAACTACCAATCAACAACGTTCTAGAAAGATAGCCACTAGACTTAAGACAGCAGTTTTGAGTAATCAAATACGGTACTATAAACTTAAGTAAGAGTATGTAGGCCAAAGCATTTTTATAATGATAGGCTACCTACCTTGATAAATCCATAATATTTATAATCAGACATGGTCCTGATCCCATAAAACTTAGTATGTATTTTGAATTATCAAGAGTTTACAGTAGTTTAGAATAATAGTAGCCTAACTCATCATTATCAATCGAGTAGGCCTAATCCAAATTAAAGTACCAGACTTGGTCCCTGTTGGCTAATTCAATTTAAACTATGATGTGTAAAATGTATGCCTAGTAATTTTTTTGCGTTAAAAATAATTTTAAAGTTAAAATAACTACAAAGGGTTTTACTATTCCTAATTTATATAATATGCCATGATGTAGAATATATTGGTACGGTATTTCAATTTAAATCTCATAAATTTTGCCTATTTCAACAATTTTTCAATTTTCACATTAAGTTAAATCATTTTTTTAATCCTATGTAAGGTAAGTTTTAATTGTTTATTTATTTAATAGTTTATATTATTTTACAGAAATAACAGTGTGTTGCAGCCTACGACTACCTTAGGCTTGAATCACTTGACTTGGGCCTAACTGGTATTCTGTGTTCCGTGGTAGCATAGGATCAGTCATTGTTCTTTTGCAGGTAACCACTCATCAACAATTCAATTGTTAATTAAGGCCAATAGTAATTTACTATCACAAAGTACTGGTATACTCCCTCTTATTCTTAACCGGTCTCAACCTTTTCACTGGCATTCCCTTTATCTGGCTTTATGATTGCAAAACCCTCAACATATAGAAGTTAAAAGAAGAACAACTAAGCCCTAATTGAATCCAATAAAACATCCATTTTCTTTTGTGTTGCAACCTGCCCTCTCCAGACGCCACATAAGTTAGTTCCGTGTCTGTGCTCCTTTGTGTTCACAGTCATGTTCTTGGTTTCCATGTTTGCTGTTAACTTATTCGTTGTACCCCGGGAACATGAGTGCTACCTACCGGTAACTTTTTACTTGTTAGTGAACGGTTACTTACTATACCTGTATATTGCTGGTGTGAAAAAAGGTAGGCCTACCTGTGCATAACCTAACAGAAATTTATGTCAACCAGTAAATAACCACACGACAAGCACTCTGGGCTCTGGTTAGTTGAATGGTAGTTAAACCAATCACATTCTTGGAATACGACCAAGTGTTAGTAATGTCCCATTTTATTACAAAAGCT